>PVJH01027229.1:0-29003 GCA_004026705.1 Nesogale talazaci | reverse complement strand
CTTCTTGTTGCTGTGTGCCACCCCTGAGTTAAGGAAATCCATGGACAATTGTCCCCATATAATACTGGGCTCTCGTTGCCTGAGGCTTGGAGGTTGACGACCAGCCTTTTCTTCCTAGTGTGTCTCTGTCTGAAAGCTTCCTTGAAACCTGTTAAGCCTCAGGGTATTTGACCCACATCCCCTGAAAGATAGATATTGGCTGGGAGCTAAATCCAGGTGCTGGCATGGAAAGAAGCCTCTCAGCACCCAACCACCCAGTAAAGGGAGTGTCTGGTGGTGCCTGACTCCTAATTGAAGGAGTTGGCAGTGTGCACCCATCCCAAGCAGCGGGGAACCAGCTCTATTCTGCACACACGGAGCCCCAGGAGTCAGAACTGGCTTATAAGTCACAGCAAGTCAAATACAATGCTTGTGGCCACGCGGTCCACAAATATTTATCCAGACTCTTTGTGCTGGTCCAATCACAGAGCTTGGAGGCTAGTAGGAGCGTCAGAGCGGCATCTCAGTACGTCTTTATCACACAGCAGTGGTGAGGGCGAGGGGAATAGGGTGCTGACAGCATTGAGGACTATGTAAGCCCGTTCAAAGGGATTGCGCAACCAAATGTGAATGGATATATTGGATGTGTGAAATATGGCAGTGTGTGTGTGTGTGTGTGTGTGTGTGTTTTCCTAGGGGGTGTGGTGGGGGTAGGAGGGGATAAGGGGGAGCAGCCACCAAGAAAAAAATAAAATGCTTTGAAACTGATTGTGGTTGTAACTGGTCAACACTATTCAGTGTTTGGTGTGATTAAGCTACGGGATAGTATGCTATCTGTAAGCATGCCCAATAAGATGATTTAAAAAAAGAAGAAGAAGAAGAAAAAGTGAAGGCCACAGGTAAATTCCAAATTCCACTCCACGATGAGGGCTAGAGTTGGCCCTCCACTGGAAGACACGCTCTGAAGGAGGCCGCCAAGGCACTTTGGCACCCCAGAAGGAGCAGGGGGTCAGGTTCAGCCGTGTCGCTAATCGCAGGGTGAGAGTCAGCGGTCAGTAACTCTCCACAAGACACAGATTCATGCCGGAAACAGATCCAGCGCGGCTCCTGGTCCCCAGTCACATTCACGAGAAAGACTCTCCCTGGGATCCCCTCTCTCCAGAATTAGACAGACCTCATCCTCCACCAGTTCAGAATGCCAGTCACCATCCAGAATCATGCCTTCAGGGACCAGCCAGAGGCTCACGTGTCCACACAAATCCACTTCTGACCAGTCACCTGTCTCTCTAGAGTCAGTCCCCCTGCGAGTCGGTCACAAACGAGAAGGACACTATACATCTTCATCAACTGCCAGTTGAACTGTCTCAGCCACTCCAAGCTGGGTCTACACAAATTGGACAGGATTACCAGTCTCGGCTGGCTCCCCGTCCTCCGGCTGTGTTAGCTCTCCGTATCGGCCCACACAACTCAAGGAGGCTAATAACTGTACTCACAGCTCCCCGCTTATTATCGAACCAGAAAGAGCCCACGTATACAGACACGCCAGGCCAGGGCTGTGAAGGGTCCTTGCAGGAGGCTTCAATTGTCCCGGGGATGCCCCAAACTTTCTCCCTTGCACACTTGATCTGGCCCATCTTGGAAGCCCCGAAGAGAAGGCTTAGCGTCCCCTTATGACTGGGACTTCTATGACTATGCACGCCGGAGGGCCTGGTGCACAGGGAACAATCCAATCAATAGGTCTGCGTGACTTTGCCACTCCACCTTCCCTTCTGGTGGCAGAGTGGGTTATGAGTTGGGCTGCCAACCGCAAGGTCAGCAGTTCAAACCCACCAGCGGCTCCTCTGGAGAAAGACAAAGCTTTATACTCCCTGTGGCAGCCATGTACTCTTGTGTCAATGTCAGGACTGGGAGTGTTGGGGTGGAGTCTAGCTTGTCAATCTGGAGATAGCCAATGAGGCCTCCAGGTGGGCATGGCTTGCTCCTGAGATCTCTGGGAAGTCTTGCGGTATTTTCCCTTGGAGGTGAGAGACTGACTCAGTCTCTTGGAGTTTCTCTACTGACAAGACACGAGACTCAGTATCTTGGAGATGTTCTACTGACAAGACAAGATGGCAGCGGGCTGATAGGCCCTGAGTCCTGGGAACTCCCGGGGGAGAAGCCACATGGGCTTATCCTGATGGAACCAGACCTCTGAAGCTGGGCAAGTCGCAGAGAGACTCTTGCCAGTGCTGAGATGCTTGAGAAGCTACAGAGAGGCCCCTTGCTGTCTATCACCCTTGATATACAAGACTCTGCACCCACTGGCCAGTGATCGTGCTAGCGTTGTCGTATGTGCCTCGAGGGTCTGAAGAAGACTTTATAGGCTGGTATCCGACGTATGGAGTAATGTCAGACTTGTGGGCTTGGACTGGATTGGGTTGAGATGAGTTCTCAATGTTCCATTCCTCCTGCATATAAACCTCTCCCTAATATACGTATGTGTATTTATGAAATTGTTTCTCTAGTCTACCCGGACTAACACACTCCCATAAAGAGTTACAGTCTCAAAAAAAAGAAAGAAAGAAAGAGTTACAGTCTCAAAAACCCACAGGGGCAGCTTTCCAGGGTCCTATAGGGTCGCTATATTTGCTGAATGGTTTTCCTGAATCTGGTCAGCTATAGGTGCCAAATGTATAAACCGGGCTATTTCAGAAAGACAAAGAACACTTAATTTTTTCGGCAATTCTCAAAAACCAGTAACAAAAGGCCAAACTCAGTTCTTTGTCTTACAAACTAAGAAATTTCTTGGCAACCAGTATTAATCACCAGAAGACTTTTTAATATACCTTATTGCACATCAGGCTCAAAAGAAGAGTCATTTGCATGAGAAAAAGAGGCAGAACTGCTTATTAAACCACATTTGTTCAACTGGTCTCTAGTTTGGAGAGGTTTCCTACTTTTTGTTCTCACTTAACCTCTATCAATAAAGCCATGGGGATCACTTCTTCAAACTGGCAGGAGGTGATGCCGACAGAAACTCCCTGATCGACTTATTTAATCACACCTAAAGGTCAAACCTCTATAGCTGTGTCTGGAACACAGTGTGCTATTTTGAATGATGACAGAAGATAGGGTAAAACAACCTGCATCCCTAATGAGGGAAAGATGAGAGTCTCCTTAAAGAAACATAAGCACTGTACTTTCTTGCAAATCACCTAAGACAACTCACCTAGGACCAGCCAGCGTCCCTCCCAGTAGGGCAATCTTTGCATTTTCTCTCTGTCCTTCAGAAGTTGACACCTTCAGAAGTTGACACAGCTCAAAGCAAACAATCTCTCACCACTATGGCTGCATTTTGGCCTCTGATTGAGGGGCCACAAAGAGAGGACTCGCCAAATGATCAAACAGCAATGATGCTGCTGACTGGTGGTGGCGACTGCACGGGGAGACCTGACGCCCGCTGCATCAGGAGGAGGCAGACAAGGAAGGAGGGAGACTTGCTTCCCGGCTTGTTAGTGGGTGCCATGAGTTGACTCTGATTCAGAAAGACCCTGTGTGACTCAGTAGAGGTGCCCCGTGAGTTTTCTCGGCTGTGATCTTCAGAGTCATAGTCAGGTGTTCTGTTTTGTTTTCAGGTTTGGCAGAAGCAGAGCAAAAATCCTTTTCCTATGGCAGTGTTCTCCACCTTTCTCACGCTGCAATCCTTTCATATGGTTCCTCATGTTGGGGTGACAACCCCCCCCCAACCATAAAATTATTTTCATTGCTACTTCATCACTGCTATTTTCCTGCTGCTATGAATCGGGAAAACCCTATGAAAGGATCATTTGACCCCCAAGGGGGTCGTGACCGACAGGTTGAGAACTCCTGTCCTGTGAAGTCAAGTTGCACAAAGTGATCTTTGAATGACTAATCCAAGACATCTAATGAACAAAAGAAACCATGCCAGCCATTGGTACAAAACAACCACATTTTTAAATGAACAAACCCAAGTGAAGGGTCATGAGAAACCTCTAGAGTCCCATGACATGCCCGGAAGTGTTGCCTTTCTACACCTGTTATCCTCACCTCAGCCACATCCAGCAGCCCTCAAGGCCTTGAGGTTGTTCTTAAGGAAGGGTAAACAATGGGTGACTTCATGGTGAGGGGGTGTGGCCGGGTTGGTGGGAAGGAAGGAAGGAAAGAAAACAAGAAAGAAAAAGTAGGGCTGAGCCCGGGTGGCGTAGTGGTTGTGCACGTGACTGCGGCCCACTGGGACGGAGGTTCAATTCCAGCAGTGGGGCTGGGCCTCCTACTCCCATCACCGGAGAGCAGTGATGCCCCCCCCCCAAAAAAAAAAAACCCAAGAAAGAAAAAGTGTAGAAGAAGAAATGATAAAGTACACTGCACACTCTTTGCTGACCAGTGGCTTCTGACTCACAGCAAATCCTAGACGACAGAGGAGAACTGCCCAGGGGGCTCCCCGGTCTCGATCTTGCAACTGTACAGTGGCATCTCTTTGCGATATCTTCCAAGAGGCCACTGAACACTTAACTCACTGCACCACCAGGGATCCTTTCAGAGTGGTTAATTCACTGCCTTGCAGTAGATGTTGACTCACAGCCACCAAACATCAGGGATGGACATTAGTTTTTCCTTGGAGGGGAAGGGGAGTGTGAAGCCCCAAAGTGACACAACCTCCCGTAGTTACAAGATGCACTCTGACTGTTGGATTTACAATAGGCCGTGCTGTCAAAAACAAACAAACAAAAACCCAACAACAACGATAGGGGAAGGGTTGCCACCAATCCTCTGTAAAATAAAAATGCAGCACCCACAGTGCGCAGTCACCTCGAGGATGCCTATGTGGTCCACGGGGGCCTCTTGGGCCAAGGAAGCAGCCCAGGAGGTGAGAAGAAGTAGCCAGACTCGGGACATGCTGTTCAGGGTACCGTCAGTGGGATTTTCTGACGAAATGAATGTGGGTGTGAGAGAGACAGAGCGCCGGGCAAGATGTCCAGAGGCATCAGTTACAGGGCCAGGCAGCCTTGGGGTTTAGCTCAGAAGGATTAAAGACCAGTCCCAAGGTGATGCAGCAAACGTTCTGATGTCTGGCTGCTAGGGAAGATACCAGAGGTTTGACTCCACTCAGAGTCACCTGAGACAAACCTGGCCATCTATTGACCAAAGCACCCTGCCATCAGCCATGCTGTGGGAAACAGGGAGACTCCGATACAGGAGGGGCTGCCAAGAGTGGGAGACCACGCTACGGGGAGAAGGGTTTCCTGGGACAGATGTGTGAGAGTCAAGGTGGCAGGTAGGGTCCCGGATATTGGGAGACACAAAAGAGGTCTCTGAGATGACACTGGAGGGGGATGGTGGTGCCCGCAGCTACATATTCCTATCCGAAATGGAGACGTGGAACAAATGCTAGACTCCCTTCCTGGAAAGCAGCAAAAGGCCTTTTCACACAGACTGGCAAGTGATCATAAACTTTACGTGAGAATTCTGGCTGTGCATGTGAGGGAAGTTTTTAGCGGAGCCGGGAGGCACCTGTTCTTGCCTTCCTCTGCGGCCTTAGCTCTACTGCCTAACCCAGGTTAGACACCTATGACACAGGGCTGTCCCGGCCAACATCAAGCAGCAGACCGAGCAGGGGAGCAGCCCTGCAGGCGCAGAGCTTGAAGGTCACTTTCTCACGCTGTTAAGAAGGGTACGGGGAGAATAAGCAGACAAAGCAAAGCTCTCCACACACAATCGGAAAGAGCTGTCTGAGAGGGCCTTCTTGCCGGTAGGTCATGTGCCAAAGGAATCGCATCTATTTCAGGGACTCCACATCTCCCCTCAGCTGCCAGATGCCTTATCTGTTACAGATAACACTCCACAGTGGACGCCTTTCTACCACTTCATGAAGGTGAGGGGGTATGGGGAGCAACTAAGACAAATTCACTTTCCGCCAGATTGATAATGAAGATTTATAGCACTTTCCATAGCAACGGGAGCTTTCTGTAGGCAGCCGAGCAGCACCAAGGCCTTCAGCTGTGGACGGAGCAGAAGGTAACAGAAGACACTGTCTCTCTAGGCAGGCTCTTAGAAGCCAAGCCTGAAGGTGCTGGCAGACAGCAAACCAGGGTTTCCTATACTGGGTTCCGTTTAACTTGCTGAAAGCCATCCTGATTTGACCCATCTGCATCCCATCCTCATCTGGACTCTGCACTTTGGGAGAGATGGGTGGCTAATTTCATCTCTCTAGTATGTTAGTTCACAACGAAACGCTCACTGTAATTGACTGATGATACAGTTGGGAAATTTTGAACATTCTTTGACCTGCACTCCCTGAGGCCATCAATGAGAGACAGACGAAGGAGTGCAGGCAGGAGGAAAAGACCCCCCACATACCCCTCCCCCTCCTCCCCCCACCAAGGAGAGCTCACTACTGATTTCTCCCAGCAGCCACCAGGAATAAAGGCCACGTCGTCTGCCCACATCAGCCGACAACGGCCCACTGTGTGTGTTTCTTTCATCTCGAGATGGTGAGATTTTTAAAAAACCAGCACCATCTGAGCAGCCCACCAAATCTGTTCTTAAAATTTCTATCACGCATTTGCTCTGCCAAGAAACGCTGCTGAACAGGGCAGGGTTTTGTCTCCATTGCTGGGGCGGCCAACGTTTCCCTTGGAGCCGGTAGAAGAGTATCGGGATACTCCCTGGCTTCCAGGACTTTCAAAATATTTGTGCTGCTACAATGCCGCTGTGGCCGTCTGTGTGACTTATAATGCTTTTTATTCATCTGGTTGTATTTATACAACGGCGCTGCCAGCAAGCTTCACAAAAGTCGGGGGGCGGGGGAGGTAAGGCCCCCTCGCAGGAGACATAGGCACGGGGGTGCGACCGCCCTGCTCACGGAAGCAGTTACACTGTTAGGCCAACTCCGGAATGATTCATCTTTATAAGCACACAGAATGTCACTCAAACCCAAGGCAGAGCGGTCGGTAGACTTATGAAGTACCGGGGCCATTTAAAAATAGCATCGCTACATGGTTGAGTGACACAATCCAGGAATGCATGTAAGATGTTCTTTATCGTCAGTCACGTATTAGGTAGGTTTTTGTCCTCGGTGTGAAGGAAATCGGTGCTCACAGGAGCTAAGCTGAAGTTACGAATGCACAGAACAGAGATGGGCTTCGTGACTCTTCTTCACACGAACCTGTGCTAACTGATGTTTTGTGTTGTTGATGTTGTTGTTACATGGGTGTAGTAAATATCCTTTTAGAAGTCACATGGGAAAGAGGGGGGCCCCATCCCAGAAGAAGCTGACACAAGAGGTAGGACAGTGGACAGGAAAGCACCTGGCAGTGCTGGGAAATCCGGCCTGTGAGAACTCCCCCAAAACGCTGTTGGAAGTTTTCTCGGATTTGAGGGGGAGGGGTGAGTAGGATGCAGGAACATAGCAAGTGACCATTAATATATGATGAATGAAAAAGCAGATACTCATACACTCTATTCTAATACAACTGAGTCAGGTGAACTTCAACACATCTTTGGGTATGGGGACTGCAACACATCTTTGGGTGTGTGTGTGTATGGGTATATATATATGTATATATATATATATGAGGTTTATATATAAAAGGAATGGAACACTGAGAAAGCATCCCAGCCCAGTCCAGCCCATGTACATAAGTCCAGTATTAGCCCAAATGTCTGATACCAATGGGTATGGGGACTCTTGTATGCGTTTCTAAAGTGACCAGATTTTAAGTGGGACACCATTGATTAGGGGGGGCCGGTTCTTGATTAAATATATGGTCTATATGGAGCAACAAAAATTTTCATAGAATGCAAAAATAGTATTGTCATATATTTATTTTAACTTTAAAACGCTGCAGGGCATTGCTAAATTAAGAAGTGGGACGTCTGATCACTTTAGTTTAGAACTATGACTTAACTATCTTGGGCTAACACTGGATGCTTTTTTTTGGGGGGGGGGTATTAAATACAGGTTATTCTGTTACAGCAGCCCATTTCCTGTAAGAAGAATGGAACCAGAGCTTCCTTTGTCCTCTTAAACTTAGGAAAGGCAAAACTTCCAATCTGTAGGAAACAGGGGAGGCCCGGAAAAATGGGGTGCAGGGGCAGAGGGGGTATCGCACACACTTCTGTGTTGCCATGGCAGCAGCTCATCTCCCTGAGGACAAGCCGTTTTCTGTGGCCATGACCTTCTCCATTGGGCTCAAGCATCACTGCTCTCAACAGCTGATCAAATGCGTTTTTCCCGCCCATCATCTCTCTATCGGTTCCCAGTGCTCCTGGGCACCTGTCTCTCTCCCAATGGACACAATCCGATTTCCCAGATGTCACTCAGCAGGATACATTTCATGCCTCTCCTCTTTATTCTCCAACACCAGCCCACGGGGAAGCGGGTACACAGGACTTGACACAACTTTTACACAAAAAAGTTTGCAAAATAAGGAAGTCCCCCCCTCCCTCCCCCTACGGTCTCACTCAGTGAAGTCCAGCCATGAAGAACACAGACGTCTTGTGGCCGTCAGGGAAGGAGATTCTCCCTGAGCTCGCTAATGCCGGTCTGCCCGATTTCTCCGGGAACAGACACAAGCCATGCCCTGGCTCTTTGGGAAGCGATCCTCCCTTTGCATACAAATCCCGTGGACGGTTGCCCACCGCTCTGTTGCGGTGCTGTCTATATCCTGTCTGTTCGAGGAAGGCATTCCAGCAAGGGATGGGGTCTGTGCTGGTTGAGGACCACCCCCTCCTCTCTGCTGAAACTCATGCTCACATCTTTTGTCTCCCTGCTACTCATTCATCACCCTATGACAGCAGCAGCAGCAGCACCACCACCACCACCATTCTCCACCCCATTTAAGCTCACAGCAGCTGGGGAAGGTCAGGACGCCAATAGGTAGAGGACAGACGCTACTGGGGTGGCCCCAGCTGATGGCTGCCATCCCGCCTGTTCAATTAAGGTCTCGTTATTTTCAATCCCAGGGCTATGTAGATGGGACGTTATACAATAACCATCTTCCCAGGAGAAAAACTGCAACCCTCCCGCCCCACACACACCCTCACCACCAAATCTGGCCCCTCGATCTTTGAACGTGGAAAGTGCGATTACCGTAATTACTTCATGGCCCTAAGGCCCCTTTCAGCAGTCTTCTTGTCCCCCATTTCAAGAATGAGAAAATACATACCCCTGCATACCTGTGAAGCTGGAGGGTGGCGACGGTGACATGCAGTGCTGGGTGGCAAACTGCCCGCATCACACGGATCCATCTGCCGCTCGCTGTCTATTAACCATCACCTTTGCTAATGCGTGCGCAGACTACTGATGGCATCTTTGTAACTAACGGGAGTTCACACCGTCTAGGTCTGTTACAGCTCCCCCACATGGACAATCACAGAGAAGGGACGAGGTGGGGTAAGGGAAAACAGGGAGGCAGGTCCAGCCTCCAAGGAAGACATCGCACACAGGTGACAATGGAGCCGGAGATATTAAAATGGAGTGGACTGAACAGACACCATGGCTTGCAGTGAGTTCAGTCATTGGATTCAGTTCCACCAAATTACCTAGGGCTGAGCTGTGTACGGAGCATGCTCGGCCAGCAGGCAGGCACACCCCAGGCTCTGGGAGCTTCGGGCGGCAAAACTCATAGGAATGGCCGCTTCAGTCCAGAAGGGTTCTCCCACTTTGTGGCATCGTACCACCTATTCAGCACGGCAGCTGGCCTTCCACCACAAGGTGGCTAAAAAGCCAGGGTCCAGTGATTCTCAGAAGAAGGTCCGAGAGCTGGGGAGCAGGCGGACAGAGGGAACCAAGGGCCAGTCTCCTGCAGGTTTCCACTACATATCGGTTTAAACAAGTGCATGATCTCACCAGCGTGTTTATTGGAAGTCCTTTTTTAAATTGCAGATGGAGCAAATGCAAAATCCCCCTTTGGTCCGCTGCTGTCCACTGCAGACTAACAACGATAAGCATTTTTCTTTTTTACAGAGAAAGATGGGGCAGACTTCTCAAAGGGTGGCCCCAGAATACTGCTGAGTCTGTGTAGGCTCCCAGGCCAGAATCGCCCCACCCCCCCACCCCATCCCCCAGGACAGCAAAAGGTCCAGTCACTGCATGGTCATTTCACTTTGTGAGTCTTTTTATGAGGCTGCCCAGGGTCGGAAAGGGCAGGCACAGGAACAGCCTCTCCCCACTGCTCACCTGACAGTGCTGCCTGGGTTACTGAAGCAGCGGCAGTGGGAGAGCTTCCAGAGCACGCCTGCTTGCTAGCTAGCTCCCTGGAAAAATGCACTTGTTTCAGTACAGAAATAACAAATCTGTTTCTGATTCCAGACATGAGTTTCCAAAGACTGCCAAGAGAAGAATCTGAGGAATTCTTTTCCATACACAACATGCACGAGACAACTGGAACGGGGCCTGTGATCAGCTCCGGGGGAGTGGGGTGGGGGGAGTGGAGGGAGGCGAGAGCTGCATTGCTCAGTGGGACGGTCCTCGCCCGAGCAGAAGCGCGTGCTTCGGATGGTTCGTGGCTATAATCCCCACCGTGATTCTTTGCTATTATTAGACAAACTAAAGGCTTTCCTAAATCTGTAACTTGGGCAACAGACAAGGATACAGCCAGGACCCTGTCGTGCAGGCAGCTGGGCTGCCCCCGTCCTCCGCATGTCACCACTTTTCCATTCCACCCAACTAGACTTCTAGGACACACGGAAGCTGAGAAAGGGAAAGAATCTAGAGGAGGGGTTCTCAACTTCCTAAGGCCGCCACCCTTTCATCCAGTTCCTCACGTTGGGGTGACCCCCCCCCAACCATAACATAATTTTCGTTGCAACTTTATCGCTGTCATTTTGCAACTGTTATGAATCCGGTGACCCCTGTGAAAGGGTCGTTTGGCCCCCAAAGGGGTCTTGACCCACAAGTTGAGAACTGTTGCTCTAAAGCAGTTTCAAATCCCTCTGGAGAGACTGCAGAACCAGTTGAGGCCAAGGATACTCATGAGACATTACCAAGCAGACACACATAGATGTGTGAATCCTTTCCATGCTGAAAATACTGCTTCATTGTAAAACTTAATCACACAGAGGTGAGTTCGCTGTACTTGCCGTCAAATCTGTTCTGACCCTTGGTGACACCCTTTCCGGGCAGAACTGCACTCAAAAGGCTTCCTTGGCAGAAGGGGCTTCAGGGCTGTCTTCCAGAGTGGGTGTGAAATTCCACCCTTTGAGTTGGTGGCCCATCACAAAATCATTTACATGGGGCAGGGGTCTCCATTAGACTGAAGGATTAGAACAGGCTCTACTTGGGCAACAGAGGGAAAGCTGGGGATTCGGAAAACTGGAATCCTCCAGCAGAACCTAACTGTCTAAGGCAACTGTCTAAATTCGGGACTCATACTGAGTTTCCTGTTGCTGGCTCATTTCAAGTTTGCTTTCCATTTTTCCTCTTCTCAGCAGGAAAAAGGCTCATCAAGGAAACTGGATCCTGGATGGGAACGGAAAAAGCAATGCTTCCCTCTGCCTGATTGGTCAGTGTACACATCTGCCAACTGCATCGCCTCCGACACACAGACGTGTCTGGAGCTGCCTTGCCTCGGTTTCAAACGCAACCTCAGAGACATGATGCTGGCCCAGTCATTCCTCGAGCTCTCCATGATTCAGACCTAAACACGCAAACCTCCATCAGTGCGACTCTAGGTGTCTACGGGCCCCAAATTCACATCATCTGGAACCTGAGACTGCCTCCTTATTGGGAAATCAAGTCTTTGTTGTTATCATCAGATAATCTGAGATCATACTGGATCAGGGTGGGTCTCAAATCCATTGACAAGGTCACCAAAAGAAGGCCTTGCTACCATAAATGCCCCCTGGGTGGAGTGGATCTGCCTGAGCTACGTCGGTGCCAATACCTAGACTCAGAGCAAACCTTCAAACACGTAGTCCTGCTGCTGTGAATTTCCCAGACTGCAACTCTTTTTCAGAGTAGAAAGTCCCCTCTCTCTCCTACAGATCAGCGAGTGGTTTCAAACAGTTGACCTTGCAGTCATCAGCCCAACTTGTAACCCCTGCAGCACCAGAGTCACTCTGTAGAGTGGCCATGCGCTGCAGCAGTTCTAGGACATCAATGCAGGCATGTCGGCCAACCAGTGCCCCTCTACACCAAGATGAGCACAGGACACGAGACAATGTGTAAGGGCATCTGTCTGTAGCTGTCTAGCATGGTTGTGGTAGAATACCACTAAATGATTTTATGTTTTAGTCTCTCATGGACTGAATATTAAAACAAAAAAGTCTTCACTACAGTTAGAGAAGGCAGCACTGCGAAGATAATTAATATTTATAAAGTGAAAGCTGATATACCATAATTAAGAAATTAGCATTCTGAATAACCACAGAGAAACTTAATTATGTTCCATGTGGCTTTAGGGGTAAAAAAATATGTTATTCTCATTTGGTGAATAATCTGTGAATTGTGCGTTATATACACCGCAGCTTATTAATAACATTATTTGATTGGCCCACAAGTCACTTCCTAGACCAGGATAGGTCACAGATGACACTGTAAAAGAACAACACGCCAAGCGTCTTTTTAACTACAGGGACCTTAGCAGAACTTCAGAGAACATCTTCCCAGATGCTGCTCAGAGAAAGAGAGAAGACGTAGGTGAGCGACAGTGTGGCGTGACAACAGCAGGTGACTCGATAAATGAGCTCTTGGAACTGATGGCAAAGAGGACCTCTCCCTTCCAAAGAGGCACCTCTTCTAGCACTCTATGAATAAAAATAGCTGAATAGACACGGCTTGGGAAGAAGAAGCGAAAGAGGGAAAGAGAGTCTAGAGGGAGAGAAGAAAACCCAGCACACATGTGGAACATTGTCAGAGTTCAGAGTTTTCTTCCAACAGTTGAAAGAAATATACAAAAACATGACTTAAACCAAAAGCGTGGTGATCACGTTTTTTAAAAGCCCATGCTAATCACAACCCTAGATTCAACAGCCTCTGGCAGCTTAGTGAGCAAGAGGCCCTAAAAGGGCTGGAGAGAGAAAGAATGAGAGTGAGAAAGAGAGAGAGAGAGAGAGAGAGAGAGAGAGAGAGAGAGAGAGATGAAGCAAGTAGCTCTGACTTATCATCCCTACATTGACTCTCCATCACTGTTGCTTTAATGTGAGCTGGTTTCAATACATGGCACAAAGGACTCCATAAAAAAACCACATTACTGAACATCAAGAGGCTCTAATGTCAGACGCTTGTCCATGCTACTGAGGAATCGGAAAGGGAGCTGGAAAAGTGTGCCTTTTATGGATTCCTGATAAACACACGTAGGTGTACAGGCAGAGAAGTACTGTACTCTATTGTCATCAATCCCATACATCTTGACCTTTATATTTTTCCCTAACATTACCATGGAAACTAAGAGGTCGTGAAATTGGTAGATTTGGTACCAAAATGAATTGCTGCTGTGGGAATGGTGGAGACAAGTAGGTGGAACTTGCGGGAGTCTAAACACACGGTAACAGCTCCACAAGTGGACTACAACATCCTAAATCTTCACACACAGTTGCACTGTTAGGATTTCAACAATACAAAATTGTATGTCAAGTTCGCTTGTAGCTTCATCAAGGAATGCTGGGTTTTCATACTATATTATCAAACTTTTTAAGAAAAAAAGAGAAAGCTCCTAACTCTTTGCACCCACAATTATTTATCAGAAAGAATCAAGTCCTTTTCAGCCCCAGGAAACTTCTTAAAAATCTCTTGTGAGCATACACCTTCTGTAGTCAGGATGGATGAATGTTTAAGGAGAGGAAAACAAAAATTTTTTTGTCCTTTCCACCTCAATTTTATCAAATACATTCTGCGTTTCTATTATAGAAACAAATCTACCAAGCTCAAAGCTTAGTAGTAAGCACATTAGGGTTTCTGAAGATGCCAGGTTAGGATTCAAATGATAAAGGCACAGACTACAGGAACCCTTGTGCACGTATGCGTCATTCACAGACTTGGAAGACAAAACGAAAATGAAAAAGGGAAAAAAAAGCAAGCTGCAAAGCAAGCAAACCAGGGCCGTGTTTCCCCCCCCCCCCCAAAGTTGAAAGACTGTCAAGAATTTCGTATCAACACAATGACATACCCTGAAAGATATGAACAAAATAGTCTGCTTCAGTTTCAAGGAAATTTATCTTAATCCCCCCACCCCTGTCCCATTCCAGCAACCTCATAAACAAGCGCCGTCTCAAACGCCTAAATTAATTACACTATGTCAAGGCTTGGAGAAAGAGCGAAAGAACAAGAATCACCGTGGGGGGGAGGGGCTTAAAGAGTCACTGGAAGCATTCCATTATCACCACATTCCATTGTTCCCCGGAATATTGGAAGCCCCTTCTCGACCTATATGCACATAGCCACCATCTTACTGAGAACCCTATCGCAGTACCTCTGGAGGGGCTCTGACCCATAAAGAACTAGGATAAACTAAAGCCCGTTCTATGGTAAATCTATAATCAAATGAATGCCAGCCTGGAATCACACAGTAAAGCCTCACACAAGGGGATCCTCACTCCCCCCACCCCCTTTGTTGCTCACGCTAGAAGTTTCTGAGAGCCACTTATTGCAGGGGAACTCGTATACCAAGAATCCCGCTAAGACCAGCAACAGTTTCTAAGCTCACTTTAAAACCCCGTCGGCTTCACATTTTGTTCCTTTTCTCTATGACACAACACGGAAGATACCCTGGCACTGAGAAATAGTCTTCTTGTCTCCCAGAGAGGTCCGTGTCCCCAGCAGGAGGTCTTCTTGTTTGTACACCACCACACACACAGAGAAAAAACAAGGACTTTTTCACTTTCATACTTAACAAAAGCCCACCAAACTTATTTACTAGAGCAAGCCCTGTGATTTTTGACTCTGATGCTCAGCCAACACTTTTTCCAACTCTTGACTTCACCACCCAAGACCCCGAAAGCCCCCCTCACCTTTCAGGCAGAACATTCTGCAGCACTTCCATCGAGGGGCTAGGGCTTGGCTGGCCGGTGGAGCCTGCAGTGCTAGGCACAGCTGTTTCCCAGCCCACCTCCTGGCTCCCTCTCTTGCTCACTCGCTCACTCGCTGGAGGCAGCCAGCCAGCCAGCGGCCGCTGGGACAGGAAGCCACGGCCCAATCCCTGCTTCTGGCCTGTGCTGCCAACACCTCCCTATCTCTCATAAGCTTTTCCACACCCACAATCAGCCCAAGACCTTCTTGAAAAGCAAGGGCAAGGGACGGGGTATGGTGGTGTGGTGTGTGTGTGTGTGTGTGTGTGTGTGTGTGTGTCCGTGTCCAGGACCCCCCCCCCAAAAAAAAAAGTCCCATTTGTGCTCCTCTATCAGCATTTCCCATTGCAGCAAATGTCACCCCTTCCACAGGGTCACGCCACACCGAAAGGAAATCCCGCAAGTCAGCACAGCCATTAATTAGGCCCCCTGTTGTTTTCACTCCACCATCCCATGTCTGCCCTCCCTCTCTGACCCTGCTCTGTGTGGCTCTGGAAAAGCAACCAAACCCACCGCCTCGAGCGGATGCCGTCTCACAGCAGCCAGTCGGCGGGTTTCTGGAGCAGGCAGCCTCTACTTCTTTCCCGTAGAGCTGCTGGTGGGTTTGAACCAAAGACTCTGAGTTATCTTGCCAACACTCACCCAACAGTGCCACCAGGCTCCTCGGTAACACGAAATGTTTTAACACAGAACTTTTCACCTTGCTGCCTAAGGCTGTACAAAGATGAACATATAGGGAGGGGAAAAAAAAGATGAATACACATGCCAATGTTCTTCATAGCTGTGCCGACTACCATGACTATGAATAAGCAACGAAGGTTAGAATAAAAAAAGAGAGAGAGAACAATGGCATACTCCTGCAGCATTGAGATTCTTCCGACAGGGAAACTAAGTTGAAAATAATGCAGACACCATGACAGCAAGTGAATTTTTGACTCTACTTTGGCTATGACCACACTGCCTACTCAGCCTCTCCCCACTACCACACCCCCCCACTCCCAGAAAGTGAAAGTCACTCTCATGGCTACTGTCTTGGAGATTACCTGGGGCTGCACTTGTGACTCACAGGACCCAGACCCAACAAGACGGAGTGAAACTGCTCCATGAGATTTCCCAGACGATACATCTTTCTGAAAACAATCGGCATACCTTTCTTACATGAAGCGGCTGGGAGTGGGGGCTGGAGATAGGGTGTGTGTCGAACTGCCAAACTTCCAGGAACAGCCAGGCACTTAACCACTGGCCCACATGAAAGGAGCATTTTCATAACGGATCCAAAGAGACTCCATCTACAAATTCTGTGCCAGGTGCAGCTGGCCTGGAAAGCCCCCTCTGAACCATAAATGGCCCTGGGTCCTTTGCCACACCGGCGGGAGTCTCCTGGCTATAGGAAGTGGCCATTGTTCACAGGGCCTGGTCCTCTTTGCAGGTCTTCCTCTGGACTCCACAGGAAGCAGGAAACTGACTCACAACCAATCTGTCTGTCTGTGTGTGTCCTGGGGTGCTGGGGTGGATGTCCTCCAAGCGTTTCGCTTCCCATACACGGGTCAGCATATCCTCGCTGGTTTTCCGGGTTCATTTTCAGCACCTGGTTAAGAAGTTGCTTATGCCAGGGAAGGCGGTGCACCAGTTGCTGCGATTACAAAGTGATGTAAGTTCGGGTTGTGGTCAGGAGTTAGTCAGCTGGGAAAGAAAAACTTGGTATGAAATAATAAACAGATCGCTTTACCACAGTGCTGGAAGGAAGTACTGCTCAGCTCCCTGGGCCATACAAAGGGTTAATAACTCTAGACTGCTATCAGAGGACTAGATGCCCAAGTCCAGTCAGAGGTGACCTGGAAGAAACGCCTGGCCATCTATTTCCAAAAAACTGTAGCTACTGTACACCCAATGGATCTTTGTTCTCCTCTGAGACCCCCAGGGGTGTCCTGACTTGGATCTGACAAGACACAGCTGGTTGTTTGGGTTTTTTTGGTGTGGTCAGCTTATTGGCTTCCGGGCCAGGGGGCTTAGGGAGAGAGGAAGTGATTTTTCAGCTAACCAGAAGTGGTACCAAGATTATAAGGAACTACCAAACTCAGCCTTTCTATCTCATCCATTCCTCATCGTCCTCTGTCCTGTCCACTCCTGAATGACGGTGCATAGGGTGCGTGAACAGCACAGGCACTCCTGAAATGGTGCTTGTGGGTGGGATCCAACTTTTTAAGATTTTTTAAGACTCGTGGGGACGTCAAGCTTTGGAAGAGGTGTCTAAAGGTGGGAGAGGGGTGGAGTTGTGTGTGTTCTGCATGCTCATTAACAGTCTGTGAATAGTCACAGTCGAAACCTTTTTTATGTAGGGAAGATTTTTCAAGATTAGAACGTCATGACAGCTCCGTTCCAGCCACATCAACTCAATACCACTATTCAGAATTGCTCTCCATAGCAGACCAATAAAATAGCCTTCTTTGGAGGGGCGGGGGGGGGGGGCATCACTGCCTCTGGTGGTCATGGGAGCTACTCAGCCTCACTCCTGGAGAGCCACTGCTGGATTTGAACCACCAAGCCCGTGGGCCGTAGTCACACACTCAACCACTACACCACCGGGGCTCAGCCCAACATAGCCTATTTTACTGTAGATTCTTCCATGAATCTTTTGCCACATACAAGGGGCTACCCCCAAGCCCCAAACCAGAATTGTGGTAGGCGGAGCAGGGCTTCTGTACTATGTGTTGTTCCCTCTAGGTGACCCTAGAGTGACTCCCTCTGAGTTAGTGCACCCAGTGGCATCACCTGGGAAAGTTCTCTCTGGTCACACTGACTTTTTTCATGAAAGCAATTTTGCTGGAACCTCATTTTCTGTGATAGCTGATTTAAGACAATGGCCACTGTCCTCGGTCTGGTCTCCCCATCTTGTAGCTCACCATCAGGGGCCCGGGCTCCTGGCCTGCAGAAGGGCTAGGGTGTGCAGCTCCCAGAGATCTGAGATGGGTCACAGGGTCTGACACTTGGGACCTGAGCATTCTCTGTGTTATTGAGTGTGTGTGTGTGTGTTTGTGTGTTCCTGCCTCGCCATTCATCCCAGCCCTCAGTTGTCTGACCCCTTCGGCTGGGGACTAATGCCTGTGTGTGTCCCCAACTCTCTGCTGACGGACCAGGGTTCACAGCTCCCACCCACCCCGCTTGTTGCACCTTGGACAGACCCTATACAGAGACCTTCCCTCAGGTTTGCCCCCCACCCACCTTGTGTTGGGTGGGGGCTGCCTCCCCCCAGGTCTCCCTGGGTGCCCAAGCTGCCCCATAGACTCCTAACCATACTTCACAGAGCTCGGCCCCAGCGCCCTGACCCCTGGGTGTTGTGTTCTGTGGCAGGCTCCAGCGCCCTTGAGTGATCGTATCAGTGGCCAGTTCCGCATGGTGGTGCTGTGCCTCCTCCCCAGTGATACTCCCTGGACTCAGGTCTGGACCCAGTTCCCGGTTACCCCTGGGAGAGACACCCCACCTGTCACCTGTCCTTCCAAGCTGCTACTGCTTACAGAGTTCCATTTTTTCCTTTTTAAGAGTTTTAAGAAGTAACTTTTTTGTGTCTTCATCATGTATGGTAAATATTCTAAGTAGAAAGAGAGAGAGACCGACCTACCCCATGTAAGGTCCGTGCATGAAGTGGCGATGGCAGCTGACGCACCAGAGCTGCAGCACTGAGACCCTGAGACTGAGCAGTGGGCTTCCAGGCCCACAGAACTAACGAGCAGAGACAAGAGCCTTAGGAGGCTGGCGTGCAGAGTGGGGTGGCCACTGGCCCTTACCCACTGTAAAGGAACTCTGTGCCACTTGCAGGAAAGGGGGCTGTGTGGCTGAGGACCCCAGAGAGCCTTGCCTGCCGCAGGGCTGAGAAAAGACCCTGCAGACCAAAGAGCGCAATCTTCATGTTTTCTGATCTGACTTGTGTTAGCCTGCTAACTTCATTAATAACATCCCCTAATCTGGAGCACTGTCTGTGAGTCCTGTGTGGTTAGTAATATATTTTTTAAAGGGGGGGGGGAGGAGCAGTGGGTGTACGGTTAGGAGCGCAGGAGGGCGACAGCATGTCCAGCGTCTGCTCCTTGGGGATCTTCCTGGGGCAGGTGCAGAGCTGGGCTCGACTCCACCCTGGGTCGTCACCAGAGGTCAGACATGGCCACTTCTTCAGGTGAGCTTAAAACCCATTTCTTTCTGTGTCTCTGCCATGACTGGAAAATCTTCCTACAATGTAATACCTGCAGCCAGCACAAAACTCAGCTTCCATTACAAGAGTCATGTGCTCGCCTCAACAGTAGTGAGCTGATACAACAGTGAAATGACAGGCCTCGTGATCTGAAAAGCTTTAAAGTCCAGCAATGGAAACAGAACAGGCTGTCATCAATATCAAATATACAACTATTTTTAAATTTCCTTAGGTTTATTTATTTATTTATTGGACCAGAGACTAGCAGTGACTATGAGAAATGGAATATAAATTGGTACAATAACCAAATTAGAAAAAGAACAAATATCCATTAAAATCATAAGTATTTGCCAACAGCGGTCAGGGCTACTGATAAGGGACACCTTGCAAGCCTGCAGGCCCACCACAATGTGCAGACTTAGAATTACAGACCTCTGGACAGGACAAAGGTTTTGCTTTGCTAACCCCGCCTGGAGGGCGGTAACCTCTTTCCTCCCCAGAATCATTACAACATTCAGCATCATGTTAAAGTTTAACTGCCATTATCACCCCAAGCGGGAGTGGTGGTCACCATGCTGCCAACATTTTTCAGATCCTTAGGCCTTCCAGGCCACTCCAGTGCTTATTTACTTCTACTAATTATTTTTAAGTCCCAATTAAATATGGGAGATAATTTGCAAGCGAGCCTCAACTAAAAAGTGCTACTTGGTTCCTGGCATGCAGAGACAGAGCAAAATCAAACAAGCACAAAAGCCAAAAACTTCTCACTAGCTCTCGCCCTATCCTATCTGATGAAAATAGAAACTGTATCCCCTACTGCTGGAGGGTCTAGGCCTTCAGCAACAACAGGATCGACGGGTGTCTGCCAGTCAATCCGACTGAGAGACCAGACAGGGCAGAGAGGCATCCCCTGGAAGCTGCCTCCTCTCTGCTGTAAATCTCTACGGGAGTAGTACATCATCCAGCCTTCTGTCCCACGGAATGACAGCTGTGGGCATTGCCGCTAGGTGCCATTGAGTCCGTTCCAGCCCATAACAACCCTGTGCGCGACAGACCCGGACCCTGCTTGGGCGGGTGCCATCCTCCCACCAGGGCCTGGGTCTGAGCCCTTGGTTTCTGCTCCTGTGTCAATTCGCTGGCGCATTCAAATCGCCACCTCTGAATTAGCCAGGGAGGCTCCTGGAGGCCACACGGCAAGGCCTAATCTCATGGCTCCAGCTTCACGACCCAGCAGGGCGCATGGTGGTCTGCCCGATGAGAGGCTCCCCACGGGAGAGCTGGGGCTCCTCCTCCCTTAAAGATGTACCGCCTTGGAAACGCACTGTGACGGCTCTATTCTGTTCTGTGCGGCCGCTATGAGTCAGCCTCACCTCCGTGGCAGGAGGTTGTGTGTGGGGCCCTTCAGCGATCATGGAAACGGCGATCAAGATACGTATTTCACTGGGCAGAAGTGCTGTACGAGACGTCTTTAAGTTCAAAAAGGGAAAGGTGTCGCTTCGCGGGCTAAGATGCGCCTGTCCCAAGCCAGAGTGGATTCGTGCATGTGGAATTCTGGACAATCACTAAGGATAGACATGGAAGGATAGATACGTTTGAATCACGGAGCCGGGCGGGAACACTGGAAGTGCCACAGACTTCCAGGACAAATCTCTATGGCAGGAAGTACCATGAATGCCCCCTAGAAGAGAGGGTGGGGACACTGTGACTACCTATTTTTTTTGGGGGGGGGGGGGTGAGCATCACTGCCTCTGGTGGCTGTGGGCGCTATCCAGTGCTGCTCCTGAGAGCAGCTGCTGGATTTGAACCGCCAAGACCATAGGCCGCAGTCCCACACTCAACCACTTACACCACCAGGGTTCAGCCCACGTGACCAACTATTTTGAACACGTGACCAGGAGAAGGCAGTCCTTGGTAAAGTAGAGGGTCAATGAACAAGAGGAAGACCCTTGGTCTGCGGGGTGATGGACTGGCTCCACCACCAAGGTATCTGACGTCACAACTGTGAAGATGGTCCAGTGTTTCCTTTTGTAGACAGTACCCAAGGTTGCTGGGGTCAGAACTGACTGGACAGGACCTCCCAACAGCTCGAGGCCAGCATCTCGGTACGTCTGAAGCCAAAGAGGCTGAAAACATCTTCCTAATCACGAATGTTTTCCCTTTTCCCGCACAATGGAACCTATTGAACAAAGTGGACGGAACCCTGTGACTACTTAGATTTCAGTCACCAACTACCACATAGTCAATTACTGCAATCTGCCTTTCTAGCAAAGCCCTGTAACTTCCACAGAATGACGGGTGGGACTAGGCAAATCAGATGCCTATGACTAATCTGCTAATAATGCAAATAAAGCCCATGGCATAGCACTCTTGTAGGGAAAGGACTGTGGAAATAAGTTATATGTAACTGTAACAAGGGGATTTGTTAGTTTTGCCATCTTATATGGCTTAAAAAAAAAAAGGCAATCTCAGAAGTTAGGAGGGAGTACAGATTTTATTATCATCAAGAACAGGCGTCTTCAAACTTTTTAAACGGGGAGCCAGTTAAGTGTCCCTCAGACCATTGGACAGTCAGACTATAGTTAAACAAAAAAACAAAAAAAAGAAACTATGAACAAATTTACTATGGACCTGGAATGAGTCCGATGCTAAGCAGGAAGGGAGCAGGGGCAAAAACACCGGCAGGCTGGATAAATGTCCTCTGTGGGCCGCACGTGGCCCGCGGGCCATAGTTTGAGGACCCCTGATCAAGAAGAACCAAGTGCAGAAGTTGGCATTTGAACCCAGGGTTCCTGCACTGAGAACCTTCCAGGAGATTGGTAGCAGCCGCATGAAACCAAGGGAACTGGAAAATTTATGGGAGTCTGGTGAGCTTTTGGGGACACAAGAGCAACGTGGCTGTGAGTCCATGAAGTCAATGGGCTACAGTGGACTTCTGGACCCAAAGAGTGAAAGAGGTGAGCATCTCTGGACAAGAGGCTTGCTGGCAAAGAGAGGGGCCTCCTGCCTCCTGCTGGCAAAGCTTGAACAGAGCATCTGAGCAGGGCAGGTGTCAGGCTGTGGGGAGAAGGCTAAAAGCCAAATGCCAAGGGCTGCAAGAGAAGCCTGCCCACAGGCATGGCCAAGAGGAAGGGGCCCCGATGACAGCTCTGTTGTCCAGGTTATTTCTTATCCTGAATGATAAGCTGTTACATGGCCTTCATGAGTCCCCGAATCTAAGAATGCTCTGTGAGTTCTGCATGACCAGTGCATCAGGGAAGGAGCGAGTGCCACTGGATGGACAGGCAGGTGTCAGGACCTCACAGGAACCAGCCTGGGGCTGACCGTGATCTTGAGTCTCTCTCTTCCACCTTGTGAAGTTAGGGGAGGTCTGATGCCACCGCCCTGAAGAAGGGACTCCTCTAGTGACCGTGACCTTTTAGACGTCTAGGCGAAGCTGCAGTCAATCCCAACTTCTCCAGTCTTCCAGACTACAGAGGGTCCCTGTCGATATTCTGAGTCTCTGAGAGAAGACACTCAGTCTGGGGTGTTTTACTGTATTTATGACCATCTCAGGAAAAAAAGACAGCGGGTGGAGGTGGGTCGGGGTGAGGGGGGTGAAGGTGAATACAGCACCATTAACTTCCTATCGGCAATGTCCCTCCTGGTTGGTTTGAAATGAGTCCCCTGATCCAGTGTCCACTCCCGTTACCCCTGTGGTCAGCATTGTTTCATGACGGGGAATGCCAGAACAAAGTTCATTGTTCAGGAAACTTCCTGCTGCCCAACATCACCTGGTCCTGTATCCTGTTGGATTTTTATGCACGCTGGAGCTAGGCCTGACCTACTTGATCCTAGGGACAACCTTGGCCCTCTCTAGTGCCTTGATTCTTCGGGATTGCCCCAATCCTCATTCTTTGAAAGATCCAGGCTACTCTGTGCTGGAAACAACCCAACTCTGCAGTTTCTAAGTCAAAGGGCAAATCCTTCCTTGGGCTCCTCCCACGATTTCTGGCCTCAGGAAGCCTGGTTCGTAGCACTGTATTTCCTTCCTGCACTGTGGGAGTTCTGTTCTAAGAAGGACATTTAAAAATACGCTCTCCTAACCGTTCGTTCCTAAGGTCATTTCACACACACACACACACACACACACACACACACACACACACCTCCCTGACTGTCAAATTTCTTCACAGCTGTGTACTGGGTCCTTGACAACCCTACTGGAATTCTCACTCGGATCCCTATGAAATCTGCCATAGGTGTCAGGATGGCCAATGCTCCCCACACTCAATAGAGTCGGTCTTTCCAAAAAATTAAAATAAAACCATATATTCTTTTGGAGTCACTGGGCCCAAGGTTCATCTTCCTAAAAACAAAGCATCGGTCAAGAAGCAAACTCTGACTTAGAGCAACCCCCTGGGTCCCTGTGAACTTCCGCAGCAGTCGGTCTCTACAGGGGAGCAGAAAGCCTCCTCTTTCTCCCGAGAAAGAGGGGATGGTTTCAAACCGCCGACCTCATGACCAGCAGCCCAGCCGGTTATCCACCGTGCCACTGGGCTGGCATGGGATCTTGGTTTAGATCATCTTTCGGCCTCTTAGGAGTCCTTGTAGCAGAGTGGTGAAAAAGTTGGTCTGACCGTGAGTTTAGCAGTTCGAAACCACCAGCCACTCTTGGGAGCAAGATGAGGCTGACTATCCCCAGAGAGCGTGACAGTGGCAGAAACCCGCAGGACAGTTCTGGCCTGTCTTATAGGGTCACTATAACAAAGGGCGGCAGGAAAGCGTTGTGTTGCTTGGACGTGGAAAGATGCTGGATCTATCCACCGGGACCCAGGCTAGAATAGTACCCATTTCCTTAGAAGCCTGCATAGTCCTCATAAACATCATCCTAAGAAAGGAGCCTCTGCAGTACAACCTTGCTACCCTTCCAAGCTCTAACCCAGACCTCAGGGACAGGGACTCCGCGACGAACACTCAGGTGAGAACAAGCTGTACCTTTAGGCTGGAACACTTCTTGGCACCTTGGCAAGGGACGGCTTCCCCTCTTTGAATTTGATCTCGTAATATTTGCACACCTGTCACGTCTTTCTGAACTAGCAACCACCTTTCCAGTCTCACACCTAAAAAGGCAATCATTGCCCTGGACATGCAAAACACCAGGTCCGTCTGGGACAAACCCATATCTTCTCATTTAGTTATAAAGAACCTTCTGGAAGTGGATCCAAGCTTTGTTGCCAACTTCTCTGGCTCTCTCCTGAAGCACCCATGCTGCTGGCCTGTCCCCAGGCCCACCTGCTCTCCGGCCTCTGCTCACTGGTCTGGAAGCAGCCCCCCTTCTCTCACGAAACCCCACTCCGCCATCCAGTCCATGCTGACTCCTAGCGATGACCCCCTGTGGGTTTCGGAGACTCTCACTGTCTACAGGAGTAGAAAGTAAGGTCCGTCTCCCACCAAGAGTCCAGTGATTTTGAACTGCTGTCTCCATGAATCACTGGCCTAATACGTAACCACTACTCCACCAGGTCTCCCCTTCGGGCCCACAGCCTGGGGCTTAACAGTGCTTACTGACCAAGCCCTTCTCACAGGGCAGAACCACCGCTGCCCGCCCGGATGGCCCGTGCATTCACCGGACGCACAGTTCTGTCCGCCCACCGAAAGAAGGGGACCTGGAAGCACAAGCATGCTTGGTCGCTGCTGTGTGGATGCCTGGGACACAGGAGGTGGCTTCACATTTGAACTACGAACACAACAAGACACAATAGTAAGAAACACAACCCTTAACCCACATCGACTGGTGAGTGGGAAAGGCATAAAGCCACGGGTGAGTTACCTATCTAACAGCATGATGATGCCTTTGAAAAGTCAAAATTACTTGACGCATTCTTCAAAAGTAAGCAAACGGACACTGTTTTCTAAGCATGGCAGCGTTCCTGACACTCGTTATAAACAAGTAGGCAGCGATCATTCATCGTGCCATCGATGGTTAATTTCCACGAATGCTCCAGTGTTCCTTTAAAGACCAACATCTTCACTTTCAAATGCAACAAGACAGACGCATCTCTCAGCGGGCAACTGCACCAGAACAAACTTGGAGAAAAGTTTTCTCTAACTCTCATTCAGCCTGAATTAAACGCCCAAAGGGTGATGGAAGGGGAAAATGTTTTTCTTGAAGTATCTGTACAAGAATGTTGATGTCAGTAAGCCCAGCTGGAGGGAGTAACCAAACGATGTTGCAACAGTGACCCCAAGTTCCCTTTCTTACTTGACGGGCAATGAAATAAATTATAAGAGGAGAAGGCAGAAACACTACAATCTCAATTCAATTCTTTTACCTGCTACCGTTACCACAAATAACATACATCTAGTACATGTTGGAGAGGGGCTAGGCCACTATTTCTCTGAGTAATACTGCCCCCTGGGGAGCACTAGAATAATTCAAACAAACAAACAAAAAATCCAAACCAGCTCAGGGACATCTAGTTGATGTAGATCTCGACAGTGACCTTTTATGACAGGATTAAATGACCCCTGTGAATCTCTAACTCTTTACAGGAGTAGAAAGCCTTATCTTTCTCCTCAAGGGTGGGGAGTGTGTGGGTGCAAAGGCAGGTACCCGTACATTGTCCTGGATTTATGGGCTGCCGTCTAAAACGTTTCCGTTGCCAAGTGGGTGCTGAGCCGATCGATGTTCTCTCTGGCGAAGGGCGAGGCTCCAGCCACAGCCCCTTGTGCTGGCAGACTGCAGCCTTCATCAGTGTGCTCCTGGAGGACCCACTCCCGCAACCCAGCTGAGCGGGCGGCTCATAACCCGCCCAACAGACAAAACGACAACCGTACAATACAGGAGGCAATGGTGCCATTTTTCTCACCAGCACCTGAGTCCTCTGAGGAAGCGCTAACAGCTACCAGCTTCCAGCAACGGAAACAGGTGCGACTCTGTTGGCCACAGACCGCTGCAGGCCCTAAATCACTGGAGAGAGCGTTCCCTCTCCAAACCGAGAGTCAGTCAGGTCCCTGCACCACAACCACGAGGACCACAACTTGCTAATAAAAACATACGCCCAGAGCCGGAGCTATCATTACATTTAACCGACCAGCAAAACCAAAAAATCAAAGACGTAAACGCCGGGCTTACACCCCCGACTCTTGATCCTTTCGACAGAGACAATACAACATGTTGCTCTGTCTTTCAACGACTTACAGCTCATACATGTAAAAGACTTCATTCTGACACCAGCGGCAGCTGTCCTTGGAACACTCAAATGTCGCAAGAGAGTTCTAGAATTTTTTTTTAAGGCACTTTATTTCTGAGCTCACCACAAGCCCCAAGTTTTGACCGAGTTAAACTTTGGTGGTCAGGCTTAAGGGAAGTAGGTAATCATTTCCCTTTCAACTGCCAAGTCTTCAGAGTGGCTGGGCAGCGTGGAACTTCAGGAATGGTGAGTTATTTCAGGACCCAGAGGATTTACAATGATAATGACATGAGGAAATCACTGCACTTAGACTCCCTCGGGTCTTTCCCCCCTGTTCTTTGGCAGTTAAAAATAAAGCAAGAAAAATGGTTCTTCAACTTAGCAGCCCCGTTTCCAAGGTGGAGTCTTGCCACTGCCCGGTAATCACTATGTTCAGGAACCACGGAGGCCAGAGCATCCCACAAAAGGGGTCTCTGGTGTCCTCTGATCCTTCTCTTTGATCGCAACAAGCAGAGCCAAGATTTTCCCTTTTTATTTTTGTCTTCCTTCTCTTTCTCTCCCCAGCTTAACCTCAGCAAAGTGAAGTTCTACTAAAAGTAACCTACAATCTCGTTCATGCTAATGCTGGGGTCTATTGGATATGCTATTTTTATTTAATGCATCTCTGCCAACTCCGCTATTAACTATAATAAATCCACAGCCTCTTAAGGGGTAGGGTGTGTGTGTGTGGGGGGGGTGTAGTTCTATGTCAAAAAATAGAATACTAAGTTTGACGTTTTAAAACGCATTTCATTCTTAGGAGGCAGGTGGGCTTTTGACAGCTCTGGCGTGTTATTTGAATGTCTGTAGGGACTTCAGTTCATACAGAAGGAAGGCTGTAGCCTAGGGCCCTCAGGGTTTGGTGTTTTGGGTTTTCCCATCTGATTCTTTGAAAGGCCGATTTTGTGTACACTGGAGGAAAAGTGGCATCTAAGAGCCTGCCTTTGGGGTGGATCTCTCTCTCTCTCTCTCTCTCTCTCTCTCTCTCTCTCTCTCTCTCTCTCTCTTTCTCTCTCACCTCACCATCCTTAGTATGCTATTCTTCTTCTCCATGAGGGTTTCGAATACTTTCTCTGAGATACAGAGGGAAGCAGCACCTTCCCAAACCTGCCTGGAAGGAGTGTACAGCCTGGAATGTCAAAAAGAAACCAAGAGACAAGACCCCATTTCTCACTGCCCTTGTAAGAGCAGGGGTAGGGATAGAAGAGCCTGGTTCAGCTCGCCCTCTGCTTGCTATGTGGTCCTGAGCAAGCTCACTCCTCTCTGTGCCCTCAGTTGCTTATCTGTCAAACAGGGGATCAGACAAGGTTATCGCCAAGGGACCTTCCAGCCCTAACAAGTCAGCTTTGTCAAGAAGGCAGCTGCCTCGCGTGGCAGAGTCTCTACATGTATGGATGTGCACCAATACTCTTTTTTTTTTGGGGGGGGGGGGGCGGTTTGAGGCATCATTGCCCTTTGGTGGTGGGAGTAGGAGACCCAGCCTTGCTACTGGATTTGAACCTCCAACCCAGTGGGCCACAGTCCCGCACACAACCACTATGCCACCAGGGCTCAGCCCTGCACCAATACTTTTTAAAACACTCTCTCACGGGGGGCCCAAGACAGATGTTTGTGGTGCTGTCTCTACATGGCCTCTTTCTAAATAATTACTAAAAGTGGGTCTCTAACCACATTTACACAAAAATCATCAGAATTCTCTTCCATTTCACCAGCCTGTGTGTTCCTGGGATCAGGTATCAGGCATCAAAGACCCAGAATAAAAAAATCACTCCATGTGAATGACGGGGAGGGAGGAGTGGAGACCCAAAGCCCATCTATAGACCATTGGACATCCCTTTACAAAAGGGTCACAAGGAAGAGAGGAGCCAGTCTGGGTGTAGTATAGCACTGATGAAACTCAGCTTTCTGATAGTTCTTTAATGCTCCCTCCCCAACCCACTGTCATGACCCCAAGTCTACCTTACAAATCTGGCTAGACCAAAACATATACATGGGTACAAAGAAGAGCTGGAAACACAGGGAGTCTAGGCCAAATAAGCCCCTCAGAACCAATAATGACCAATAATGAGAGTATTGGTACCAGGAAGGGAAAGAGAAGGTAGGGAGATAAAGGAGGAATCGATTACAATAGAAAAGCGAGTGAAACATCAATCAGTGTAAGATATGAAAAAAATAATAATAACATAAATTATCAAGGGTTCATGAAAGAGGGAAGGTGGAGACGGGAGGGGAAAAACCGATACCAAGGGCTCGAGTAGAAATAAAATGTTTTGAGAATGGTGATGACAACATATGTTCAAGTGTGCTTGAGACAATGGATGTATGGACTGTAAATAAGAGTTGTATGAGCCCTCAATAAAATGATTTTTTTTAAATAAAAATATAACTTATATTTTTAAAAAAAGAACTCTCTCCATTTTCATTCCATCAGGAAAGTATTTGTTTATTTTTAAGATAATTTTATTGGGGGCTCTTACAGCTCTTCTAACAATACATACATCAATTGTATCAAGCATATTTGTATATATATTGCCATCATCATTTTCTAAACATTTACTTTCTATTTGAGCCCTTGATATCAACTGCTCCTTTTACCCTCCCTGCCCCACTCCCACCCTTGTGAC
>PVJH01027228.1:0-28953 GCA_004026705.1 Nesogale talazaci | reverse complement strand
CAAGGGTAGTGGGGGAACAGGGCACTGGAATCCAGGACAGATAACCCCCTCAGGAACAATAATGGGAGTAGTAATACCATGGGAGTAGGGGGAAGGGAAAAAAAGAAAACCAATCACAATGTTCAATATATATTTCCCCCCCTCAGGGGGACAAACGATGGAAATGTGGATGTAAGATATAAAAATAGCAATAATTTTTATTTTATCAAGGAAGGGTTTATGGGGATGGGAAGGTGGGAAAGGGAGGGGGGAAAAAGAAGAACTAAAACCCAGGGCTCAAGTAGAAAGGAAATGCTTTGAAAATGATGATGGCAACATATGCACAAACATGATCAATACAACTGATGTATGGATTGCTGTAAGACTGGTAAGAATCCCCAATAAAATGGTAAAATAAACAAAAGCACTGGTCAACTGTAGCCAGGTATGAGGCCAAAGATGTGACAAAGAAGACCCCAGTTTATTGTCCTGCTAGCTAGAAATTACCTGGACAATTAGATGAGTACTTTCTTCTGAACAGCCAGTGCATGGAGCAACCTGAGCTTCTGTGGAGTTATCACAAATTCTTCGAGCCCATGGGGGAGGAATTATCCCCTGTCAGAAAAGACAGGTAGCTTGCAGAGTAGAGAGCCCAGCCAATTGTCAGTATCTGACATAGGACCGTTCACCCTACTCAGAAAGTATTTTTTAAAAGTATGAAGGAGAAAATTCACATTGTCTATAATCTAGATTCTCAGATATAATCATTGTATACAGAAATGACCTATGCTATCTGGAGCAATTGTTGTACAGTGATAGAGTTTTCACCTTCCCTGACATCTCAGGCAGAGCCACCACCTATCTGCCAGTAGAGACCTACATGTTGCTATGATGCTGAACAGATTCCAGTGGGCCTTTCAGATTAAGACAGCCTAGGAAGAAAGGCCTGGTGACCTACTTCTGAAAATAAGTCAGTGAAAACTGGGTGAACCACAGATTCTAAACCTAATACACATGGTGTTGAAAAATAGAATCCAAAGATAAAGAGCTTTTTTCAAGAACTTTTTGAAGTTCCCACATAGAGATTTTCCCAAATCATAAAAATCTTTATAGCGTATAATTTTATGATTTGGGAAAATCTCTATGTGGGAACTTCAAAAAAGTTCCTGGAAAAGCACTCCATTGTTTGACTATCTTTTAATTTAACTATTTTTATTGCATTCTATTTTTCCTTATGTCACCAGTGTTTCTGTGCATTCCTTGCGTGTATATCTGATGACTTCCTTTAACTCGAGTCTTCCTAGAAGAAGTCCCAGGTATTCAATTTTTTAAGACTTTAGATCGATATCACAAATTTTTTTTTCCCCAGGGTGAAAGTACCAAAATTCAACCCATAAGCAATCCCTTAAAGTGGTTGGCAAGCGGAACTCTCTCGAACATTGTGTATTATTGTGTAAGTCTGGGTAGACTAGAGAAACAAATTCATAGACAACATATGGATATAAGGGAAAGGTTTATATACAAGAAGAATGGAACATTGAGAAAGCATCCCAACCCAGTCCAGTCCAAAGTCATAAATCTGACCTTAGCCCAAATGTCCAATACAAGTCTAAAATGTCTGCTTCCTTCCAACTTACGAAGCATGTGCCATGACACCAGGACAATCACAGGTGAGTGGGTGCAGAGTCTTGTGCGTCCGGTGGCAGTAGAAGCATCTCAGCACTTGCAGGGGTCTTCCTGTGGCATCTCAACACTGGCAGGAGTCTCCACATGGCTTCTCCAGCCCCAGAGGCTTTGCCCCAGGGTCAGCCCATGTGGCCTCTTCTCTGGCTTCTCCATTCTCCAGAAATCAGGATTGATTAGCATGCTGTCATCTCGTCTTGTCAGAAGTTCATTCTCTTGGCGACTGAGTCAAGTCTCTCTTCTCTAATTGGGAAATACCATGAGACTTCCTAGAATTCTCAGGAGAAAGATATGCCCACACAGAGTCCTCATTGGCTACTCATGGGCTATCTCCTGATTGACAGGTTAGACTCCACCCCAGACTTCCAATCATGAAATTGATATCAAGTACATGACCGCCACAATTATTTAATATCTTTTTTCCTTTACTAACTTAGTTGCTGAATTACCTATTGAAAAGTGTCTCTTGCTAGATTCGAATGTTTATCTACCCATTTCCCTGGGAATGAGGAAGAGTGAATTGGGTGTCCAGAAAGCCATCACTACTCTCTGCATCCTCTGATTGTCTCCATCTTTCGGCCAAGAGATACTACAAATGAATTGTGTTTTCCCTCATTCTCGCACCTCTGAACATTTGTCTTGATGATGTGCTGATTTTTCTCTTCTCCTCAAGGAGTCAGACTAAACTTGGAAGCATGCTCCTTAGGATCTAGGAAAAGGACGGTAATATGGATGTTCCTACCCATTCAGCGTTTTGACCCTGAACTTGCATATAGACTTCAAGAAAAATGTCCGGACTCTGGTTTTGTATTACTTCCAGATGCCTTCACTTATCCCTTGGGGTGTCATGAGAGTTTTTTTGTCTGCAAAGGCCAAACCATATAATTTAACTCAAAAATATTAAAAAAAATTTTTTTTAAAGAAAATAGAAGAACCGGGCTGAGCCCTGGTGGCATAAGTGGTTGAGTGCGGAACTGCAGCCCGTGGGCTTGGCGGTTCAAATCCAGCAGCGGCTCTCAGGAGCGGCACTGGGCAGCGCCCATGACCACCAGAGGCAGTGATGCCCACAAAAAAAAAAAAGAAAAAAAAAGAAAATAGAAGAACCTCCTAAAATAAAAACTATAAAATCTCAGCTCTTTGAAGATGGGCAAACTCCTCATTGATGGCAAAGAAACTAGTTCAATTATTTGTGTTATTTTATATACTTTCATTAAAAATAAAATTCAAGTATTCAAAACAAGAACTCTTTGTTCATATTCCCTTCAGTGAGCATGTGGTTTCATGGCCATTGATGCATCTATAGTCTGAGTATGACTTGGTGACATAGTAGAGAGACTTGCCTCCATATAATCCAGCCACAGACTCCTCCTTCCTTCACTCTTTTCTCTACCTTTAACTCTTCTCTCAACACCTAACACCTCCCTCCCAGTATCACCTTCATCATCCTAATCACAAGATGTTTTGTCTCAGGTTACAATGACTTCACGAGGCCTAATGAGCATTGAGATTACTAAAGTGTTCAAGCATCTTTGAAGCCAGCATTGCTCATAAACTTGCTATCCAATATTCCATCTGGAGGACCTGAGTAGACCCTCTTTTTTATCTGGTTATTAAGTATATGGTCATTGTATATTCTCCTTCCTTTTCTTGCAAGTTATAGGACATTCTGGACCCATTGCTTTCCTTGGCAGGTCCTGTTTTCACTTCCTTCCATTGCATGAATTGGGAATTCCCAACAGCAGCAGTGAACTTAGTTAAACACTACGCACATGTACTTTACTTGGCTATCTTCAGCATCCACTCAAAAGTGATATATTAAACTATCGTGCATTGGGGGGAAAAAAAGAGTGGTCTTAGAATTTTTCAACAAATGTTTAATTTCCTGATGTACCTTCACTGAAGAGAGATGGCATTCATAAAAAATCATGACAAATGAGTCTGTTCTTATGTACTGTTCTGCTTCTATGGATTTGTTCTATTACATTTGTCCTTGGTGTTTAAAAATCAGATGAGCAGGAAGAAAAGTTGCTTCATTGGCAGACTCCATCTGATTCTCATTTTGTAAGTGTGTATTGAAGGCTTTCGAGGGTCGGGAGTCCTATCCAGAATGACTGTGTGTCCATGTCATCTTGTTCATTATGCCTCGGGAAATGGCAAGGAGTAAACATTCTGGTGAGAGGGTAATAGGACACAGACTTGGATGTTTCCCATTGTGTTGAAACTGTATAACCTTGGACCCCTCCTTTTTCTCCTTTGAGTCTGATTTGCCTTATATAAGAAATTGAGATAAGAGGGTAAGTTAAAAAGTACTGGTATTAGGGTTTCAGTCCATACATGCTTTGGTTTATGGCAATGAAGTAGGGGTAAATATGTCCCTGTGAGCCAGGTACAGTTGCAGACAAATTTTCTCAGTAGTATACTTATCTCAGACTCATTAGAGTGACTTCAGAGCAACCTTCTGGACAAAAGAGTGGCCTCTTTTCGGGAGTCTCCTCTGACCACAGACCAGGGATGTGAATAGCTTTGCTATCAGGCAGAGTACATTGAGAAGTGGATGACTGCAGAGGCAGTTACGTTCAAACTTGCCACCTTATTATTTGATTTTCTGTCCTTAAAAATTTATTAACATATAACTCACACAACGTACAATTCAATAGTTCAATCATACTGTGCTATCCCAGATTGACTAGAGAAACAAATCCAGAGACACTCATATAGCTATAAGAGAGAATCTTGTGTCAAAAAAGTAATTGTAAATTAAGCAAACATTCCAGCCCGGTCCAGATCAAGTCCACAGGTCTGATAGTAGACCATAAGTCCAAGACTAGTCTATACATTCCTCTTCAGATTCCCATAGCCACTCACAATAATGCCAAACGCAGGAGATCGCAGGTCAGTGGGTGAAAAGTCTTGTGGATTAGATGGTGATGGAAGTATCTCCAGGGGTCTGGCTAACATCAGTGTGACTCCATGTGGCTTGTCAACAGGAACGTCTACCAGAGAGAGTGTGCCCTGCCTCGAGAGAGGAGGAGAGGGTGTGACCTGATGGACAGGCTAAATTCCACCCCTTCATTCTTTTATCAAGTGGACATGAAATTGTGTAACGACCACACTTATCAAGAAGAGTTGTACAATCATCACCACAATCAATTTTAGAACATTTTCTTCATTTTTGTACTTATTATTAACTCTTCATTTTTCCCAACCTCCTCTGTCATGCCCCCAAGGAACCACTAATCTAATTACTGTCATAATAAATTTACTTGTCCTGGATTTCACATACAGAAACACATTTTAAAAAAAACTAGGTACAATACCAAGGTCTAACAGGCTAAAACCTCAATAGAAAAGAAAGCAGCAAATATTAAAAACTAAAACAAGTTTTACATGGATCTTAAGAGCAATTTTTGTCTCTTCAGAATTTTTATTCCCTAATCTCAAAGAACCTTTTTTTTTAGGTACAAGGGATGCCTCAAATCTTAAGTATTATTTACAGAGAATATTTATGAAGTCTTAAACAGGACAATGACAAGATGAAGACACTCAGCCTGAGGGAAAGACTGATCAAATCTGGGTTAATGGCCAGAAGCAATTCAATGGAGAGTTAATCTATGTGAAGTCCTGCAAATAGATTTTGGGCTTCTACTGTTATCCATAGCCTTTTGCAAATTAGGTGTTCAGAATTTAAGTTGTAATATACTTCAGTAAGTAATATAATTCAAGTCCCTGGAAAGTTACCACTCTACTGCTTTGACATATATTCAAAGAGAAGATAATCCTTCTTGTTGAGAGACATGAAAACACTGCCTCCAGAAGTGCCCAGACCAACACATTGGATGTGCTGAGAAACAATCACTTCACATTTTTATATTTTTGTCTAAAAAGGTATTCTATGATTTTATAGCAATGCTTTTAGATTTTGCCTGTAGATATCTCCAAAGATGGTTGAGTAGGTAGATGGTTATTCTATATGTGAACGCATTTTGTAAATTCTATAGTCTTATAAACAGATATTTGTATTTAGTGTTTTGTATCATGAGGGCACAGTTGTTTTTCTGGGCCTCCTGAATTATCTGAATTACCCTGCAACCATCCTGATCAGCAGTACCATAAACATGTAACGTGGGAGGTTGGGTTCCCTCAGGCTCTTGACAGACCATCTGCTCCATTAATTCTGAGATCTGTTCTAAAATGAGCAAAAATTCAAAGGATCAAGGCATGCGCGTGCACAGACCCACACAGAAGCAATTCTACGTATAAATCTCAGTGCTGTGGCTGCATAAAACCACATTGAAAACACTGTGGTTGTTTCTTCCAAAATGAACACTAAGGCCCCTTGAGAAAGCAGTATTGGTGATCTGGTGCCTGCAGGCAGACTTCAGAGTCCCTTGGGAGAAAAAATATGATGCTCCTAGAGAGAGGGGCATCTTAGAACCAGAATTTAGGTCTAGAACTAAAGATGTCAAAACAGAGACTTTCAGAGACCTGGACTCTTAGCTTTGTTTCCTCCTTAGTGACCTTAGGCATTATCTCGGGGAGATTCTTGAAAAGATAGTTAAGTTCCAGTCACTGAGCTCTTGGAATTCTCTCTTTAGTCCAAGTCATATGTGTTAGTCTGGGTTGGCTAGTGAAACAAGTTCATAGGCACTGACGTGTATAGGAGAGTAATTGTATATTAAGAAAACATTCTAACTCAGGCCAGGTCAAGTCCATAAGTCCAATATTAGCCCATATGTCCGATACTAGTCTATAAATTCCTCTTCAGATTCATGCAACACATGCAATGATGCCTACTGCAGGAAGATCACAGGTCAGTGAGTGGAAAGTCTTGTGGATCCAGTGGCAGTGGAAACATCTCCATGACTCTGAATACCATAACCATGGTTCCATGTGGCTTGTCAACAGGAAGATGCCACAGAGAGTATAGGAGTCCCAACTCTAGGGAGGAAGACAGGAGTACCCAAAATCCTCAGGGGAAGGCAATACCTACAGAGAAGCCTCACTGACTATTACCTGATTGACAGGCTAGACCCCATCCTTTCGCTCAAGTTGATAGAACATTATGTAACTGCCGCACCAGAGCTGAGGGAAAGACTTAGCGCTCTCTCTCTCTCTCTCTCTCTCTCTCTCTCTCTCTCTTTCTGGTGGTCCTGTAAATTTGAGTAAAAAGTCACGAATAGGACATTATTAGTTTCTTTAAATATGTGTGAATATGTGCATTCTAGAGGTGGCTTCATGGTTCTTTGGCCTGTTATCTGGAAAATTTGGGACATTTAGCCAAAATAAGGCTTACAAAGACACTAACTATAGAATTATGGTTGCTGTTTAGCCCAATTCCTAGACATTTCATACAATAGAATCCGTCAGACTCAGTTTCAAATCTTATTGACTAATTCTGAGACCATCCAAAGCAAATTGAACATCCTTATGAGACAGAAATTTCTATTACTGTATCACTACATAGAAAAAACCCTATGAATTATGAAGTTGGCAATAGGAGGGAAAAGAAGGCTTAATTGATTTAGCTAAAAAACCTTTTTTGGAGACCATAGATGAGTTAGCTAAACTCTCTTCAGTCAACTTCTTCATCTGTAAATGGAGATGATGGTACTCCTCTGAATTCTTCTAAAGCAAAGTGCGGAACTAGAAAACAGTTCCTTGAGATGGTTAGGTGCTCAAGAACTGTTGTTTTTCCCTGTCCTCCTTCTCTTTCAGGACCCCCTTGTCGAGCTTCCCTGGGACAAGTCTTTCCAACCACGATGGCCATGCTGGTTGAGATTTTTAAAGAGTCACTTGGTTTTTTGTTCAACTGTCCTCAAGCTAATGGACAGTGGTAGAGTCGTTGATAATAATACCTATTTCATGCATTCATTGGAAGGGATAAGTGATATACCCAAGGTAAAGCAATATAGGCATTAGTAAGAGGTGAATGGAGTTGGGTTAGCTTGTTTTATTATTGCATTGGGAGGCATGGGAAAGATCAAAAGATAACTCTCCCTCATCCTCAATTGCCTCTAGGGACAGCATCAGACATTCAACTCATGTCACTATGGAAAACGCTTAAGTTGACTAGAACTGTGTTTTTGATCTGTTTTCCCAGTATTTCTTCACCGCTTGGTCTGCAGGTGTTGAATTTGTTGAGACCAACCCCTAAGTGTGAGCAATACAGTAATTGTGAGAGGTCTTTGCAGGGCTTGCTCTGTTTTGCTGGGTTTGGGGGTAAGAGTGGGGACGGGCTGATGCTGGGGCAGTGCAGGGGTGAGATAAGATGGTCAGGTCTGAAACTCCTCCGTTTTACAAATGAGAACACACTATCTAATTTTATTCTTTTTCTGGTTGTCAGTTTGGATCATAATAAGAAGTACACCTCCCCCAACACACCTACAGTAACCTAAGGCAGCATCCAGTGACAAATTACAGCCTCTGGGTGCCAATTCTCCACACTGCTTTCTTTAGAAACTGACATTATCAGGGACTCTTCTTCTTCTTTTCCCTTTATTCTCAGGAAAGCATGGTAAATAATAATAAGAATAACACTGCTAATATTGCCAACAAAAGGTGAAGAAAAACCCCACCAAATACATATATAGCATTAGACACCCACAACTATTTTCAGGAATGTGCAGAACTGGTCTATTGGACTGTAGAATTAAAAGAGAGAGAAAAAAGCTCCCCTTTTGGAAGAGTTCCTAAATCATGATGGGTAGAGAATGGAAGGATATCATATTAATTACAGACCAGGTTTATCTCTTTCTTTTGTAATGTCAAGAAGAAACAACACCATTTTAAGCAGCAGAAAAACTGAATGGAGTCACTTATACATCCAAGAAGGTGATGTTTTAGGAATCGGCTATTGAGGCTTCTTTAAGGGTGAAAATTGAGCTGATTTCTCCTAGGGCATCACAAGACAAGAAAGAGAGGAGGAGAGAAGGGTCACCTAAATAAGTCTGAGAAGTCAAAGGTAGTTTTCAGTGTCGAGGAATCACCCAAGAAGGGAGTGGGTCTACGAAAGGAGAGGTCTGGCAGGGGAGGGAAAGCTGTAGAAATAAGCTACTGTTCTCTGAGCAGAAAACCAGTGTATCTGAGGAGAAACAGCCAGTGAGGGAGTGGGACAGGGAAGGATGCATTTTGTAGCAATATGTTTCCCTTTCCACTTTCAAATGATGTCTTAAGTCATTGGCGTCCCCACTGGATTGTGCTAGACCTTGAGTCTTGTTTGGTTACAGAGACCTGGCCTGTACCAGTGGTTCTTTGTATGGGAAGAAGGTCGATTCCATGTGGGATGGGATGGGATTGGGCAAGTGAAGGTGATAATGATAACAGTGACATGCAGGAGGACTAGAAGGTAAGGGATATCAAGTAGAGATCAGGCACCCAGCGGAAATGGAAAACTGGATCAAGAAAAGAAATGACCAGATGACCAAGAGAAATCATCAGAGACACTGTAGGGGATGAAGTGGAAAAAAGCAGTGTAGCACTGAACTTTTCACAGAAAGAGTGACAAGAGATCTAGTAGTTTTGTTTAAAACTAACAGGACAGGTGATTCTCAGTGTGGTAGTTCTATAATCTGGTGTCAATTTGAGGAGCCAGAGAGAAGGGGTGGAGTCCAGCCTATCTATCAGATCGAAGTTTGAGAACCTCATTTGGAGACCAAAGGAGATACGTGTCTTATGGGAGGTGGGACACATGCTCACTCCCAGAGAGACATCTCGGTAGGGAAGACGCATGGGGGGAGGCTGATTGAGTCAGACTTCTCAAGCTGGAAAAGCCACGTGGAGACCCCTGTCAGTGCTGAGATGCATGCACCGCCACTGGTTCCACAAGACTTCCCCCCCCACCCCCCCGCCACTGACCTGTGATCTTCCTGCAATTGCTGTCATTGCATGTGTTTCGTAAGTCTGAAGAGGACTTATAGATTGGTACAAGACATAGATGCCGATATTGGACTTATGGACTTGATCTGTGCTGGACTGGGATGTTTTCTCAATATCCAACTGCTCTTGAATATAAAACTCTCTCTTCTGCACATATGAATGTCTATGGATTTGTTTCTTTCGTCTACCCAGACGAACACACACAGGAAGCTTGAGGATGCAGAACCTTCATAGGCTTTGTATTTCCTTCCTTCTTTCCTCCTTCCCTGAATCCCTTCACTCCCTCTCCCTTTCTTCCTACTTTCCTTCCTTCCTTCCTTCTCCCTCCCTCTCCCCCTGACCTTCCTTCCCAGGAGTAGGGGTGGGAGATATACTTGTATTTGGATGAAGCAATGAACAAATGTTGATACCTTGTACACACATATCACTTCACCCTTGGGAGAACTGTTTTGCATATGTCATGGACTTGAAAAAGAATCTGAGGGCCACGTTGGGTGGGTCTTTACAATAATTTCTCTACTTTCCACAGGGCTTGCGATCTAGGCAAGCAGCACAGGTATGTCAGTTGAGAAGTAACTACTTTTCTAATAAATTTTGTTCTGTTTCATCTAAAATGATCCACTTACATTTTGCCATGTTTCCTACAACTGTGCTAAAGCTTCCTTTTAAGCTGCTGTGAACCCTTGGAGTTTTTGTGTACTGTATGAGGGTGCCCAGTCAATGTGGGCAGGGGAGAGCTAAAATTTAGTTTTCTGTTTACTTGAAAGATTGTGTGCTCAGAAGTTGCATCAACAAGGTAGTCTAATCTTGAAGGTGAAAAGCATGCTTTGTTGTGGCGGTCATGTGCTTATGTCAATTTCATAATTGAGATGTAGGGGTGGAGCCTAGCCTGTTAATCTGGAGATGGCCATTGAGTAGCCAATGAGGCCTCTGTGTGGGCATGACTTTCTCTTGAGACTTCTGGAAAATCTCGCCCCATGGAGATGAGAGGCCATCCCCCCAATTGTTGGGAGTCAGTCTCTGAGATGATGAATTACAGACAAGACAAGATGGCAGCATCCAAGGAACTGAAGGAACCAGAGGAGAAGCCACATGGCCTTACTCTGATGGAACCAGATCTCTGAAGCTGGAGAAGCCACGTGGTAACCCCTGCCAGTGCTGAGTTGACTCTACCACCACTGGATGCTGTTGATGGACACTGAGTCCTGGAAACGAGGAGCCATGGGGAGACCCCTGCCAGTGCCGGAACACTGCACCCACTGGCCTGTGACTTCGTGAGTCAGAAGGAGAATTTATAGACTGGTATCGGGCATATGAGCTAATATCGGACTTATGCTTTTGAACTGGACTGGGTTGGGATGCTTTCTTAATGTTCCATTCCTCTTGTATACAAACCTTACTCTTATATCCATATGTGTGTCTATGAATTTGTTTCTCTAGTCTACCCAGACTAACACAGTTGTCCTTCCTCTTTTTAATTCACTGCCTCAGGGATCTTTAGCTACTTATGTCATGATGGGGTTTATCAGATTTGCATTAGTTTGGCAGAATCAGTACCCAATTTTTGTTGAGGTTAGCAATCCAGTGGTTAGAATGGCACTTGTCATCAGGATTTTCCCCAAGATGCATGGTGGGGTAGTCAACCAAGGTGAAATGGCAAATTTACATTCCTTACATGTTTTTAATATTCATATGTGAAACTGTTTTCTAAGCACTGGAAGTCATGTTCATTTCATCCATAGTTTCCCCAAAATTAATTGAAATTGTATATAATACTTGTGATATATATATATATATATACATTCCATAAAAGTCATTATACTTTTGAGTAAATACTACATTTTTATTCTTTTGCATTTGTTACATTAGTAAACAAGTGTATCATTAAAGAGAAAAAGTTTCAACAACCAGCATGTGACCCAGTGTCATAAGTTTCAGCTGTGTGTCATGCCTCAAATTGCCACCAGATAGTATGAGTGAATTATGCAATTTTTGAAAGTGTTCAAAGAGCTGCAAACAATTGTTCTGACCAGGACAGTTGCTGTAAGCCCTGCAGAAGTGGAAAGGGGTTTTTCAAAGATGAACAAAATATGTCCTGAGAAGAGAAGTTGCTCATTTCTAATATCCTCAATACAATGACCATCACCTAATTGGCCTCCCTGTAAAGGATTGGGATGCTACTTCTGCAGTGAAAAGATGCTTCAGAAAAAATGTTCCATTAAAAGCAATATGGAACTATCTTAAATAATCATTTCATTATTTGAGATTTTCTTTGAGGGGTCAGGTACTATTTACTATTTTTCACTATATTTTAAAACTTTATAATCTACTTTTGCATACCTCTTTTATTGTTCTTTTAGCTGTATGAAATAATAAGCTACCAAAAAAATAATAAGCTACTTTTTGGTATATCTTTTTTATATTTAAAATGGTCATTAGGGCAGCAAACTCATTAATTTATTTGAATTCCATCACTATATATATGTGTGTGCATATGTAATGTGTAAACACACATATGTAAATAGACTCACATGCATGCAGTGGAGTATATTTATATGTTTATTTATTAGACATATATTTATTTATCAAACATATGTATTTATTTCCTCAGTGAGGAAAGAGCTACATACTCGTTTGATCTCTTCAGCCAAATATGGGGAGAAAGATAGGGCTTTGTACTCCCAGTAAGAGGTTAAGAGTTACCATCTTGTTGTGTTATTTCAGGTAGACTAGAGAAACAGATCCAAAGGCACCCATATATGTGTATGAGAGAACTTTAGATCAAGGAGTAAGTATACATCAAGAAAACGTCCCAGCTCAGTCCAGATCAAGTCCATAACAAGTCCAATGTTAGCCCATCCATCCGACACCGGACTGTAAATTCCTCTTTAGATCCACACAACACATGCAATGATGTCGAATGCAGGAAGACAGCAGGCCGGTGTGTGTGTGGGGAAGTCTTGGGCATCCAGTGGCGGTGGACACACCCCCAGGGCCCTGGCTGCCATCAACGTGGCTCCTTCTAGCTTGTCCATGGGAGGGTAAAGCAGAGAGAGGGCGTGTCTGCCTTTAGGGAGGAAGAGGGCAAGTGCCCAGAATCCTCCTGGTGGATGTGACCTAGTGACCTGATCGACAGGCTAGACGCCACCCTTGCATTCTATTTATCAAGTTGACATGAAATGATGGAATTACCACCCTTGGGAACGGTCAAGGGTAGTTCTACCTTGTCCTGTATGGTCACTCTAGGTCAGCATTGATTTGATGGAAGTGAGTCAATATAAGTTGTGATGAGAAGAAAGTATGGTTCACACCCTAAGACTTTTGTTAAAGTAGTGTCTGCCTTGAGCAGCGGTGTTAAGAATAATAATGTAACTATTTTTGAGCTGGTTCAGTAAGGGAGTAAAGTGATCAACAAATGTTGTTTGCCATAGGTATAAAATAGTAGTGTATGCCATATATTATCTGGTTCTGCTCTAGGAACTATTTGTAACATTGCTCAATTAAATTTTATTTCATCAATTAAAACAGCAGGCACAGCTACCAAAAGACCTCCCAAATTAACATGCCATCCCATCTTCTTTCTGTAGAACAAGAAGGTATTCACCCATTATTGCTCAAATGGGGACACTCTTGACAATAAAAGTAGACTATTGTTAACTGCAGTATGGTAGCAGATGTATAAAGGAAATTGTAATAAATGAGACATAGGGGTTACCCCATATATATCTCTCCACAGTGATCCTGTAGAGTAAGTGATTATTTCCTCAACGATTGGAAAACAATGGCCAACAAGAAAAATCTAGCTGATGATTTATTTGTATAAATAGACCTGTATGAAAACAACCACATCTCCCTGTTTACATTTTGTACCTGTGGCTGATCTTTCTACAACTACAAATTTGAACAGTTGCAATCAAAGACAAGAACATTACTATTACTGTACAGGAAAAATTTGTGGACCCCTGTACTCAATCAGATGCTCATTTTGGGGAGGAGCTATTGTGGTCATCAGGGGCTGACCAGTTGGTTCTGACTCTTAGCAACCTTATGTGCACCAGCCAGTAACAAGACACATTCTCACAATGGTTGCCATGTTTGAGCCTAATGTTATAGTGATTGTGTCAACCCATCCCCAGTGATGCTGTCAGGTACAAGTTGGACTATTAACTGTGAAGTCAGTGGTTCAAACTCATTAGCTCTTCTGTGGGATGTTAGATACTAGAGCAATAAAATTGAGAATATTAATTTGGGTCAGCTTACTCCCAATGACTTTCCCTCCTTTTTACCATGGTGCCAACTGGTAAACTTTGATTACTCTATATCAGGGATGCTCACACTTTTCTAGCTGCGAGCTATTTATAAAATGATCGTGTCAAAATGATCTACCAACTACCAAAATGGAAAACATATATCTATTTTTGTTTTTTATTTATTACATGTATTCATCAATGCATTGAGAATTCTTTATAGTACAATGTATGTTGATGTAGCTCGCATACCATGAGTCCATATTGCACAACACAACACAATTACTGTGCACAGTTTTTGTCATTTCCTGAGTTTACTCTGATTAATGATTTGCACTGAATGGAATGAGCCAGGGATGAATAGTCCAGATGAACAGTCCAGCCTCGAGCACACTTCCAAAATATCATCAGTCATGGTGGAACAGTACATGGATTTAATTATCTTTATGTGGGAAAAGGCTGACTCACATAAATAAGTAGAGCTGAATAATGCAGTCAAGGAGGTAGCACATTTTCTCATGTCTGGGCATTTGTCCTTCTGCGAGTAAGTTCATGCACTCTGAACTTCCGTTGAATGTCAGCTTGTAGTGTCAAAACCTCCCATTCCGGATGAAAGTAATACGTTTTTGTCTTCTTACTTGGTCCAGCTCCCCCACTCATTTTTATATCCTTTCTTATTTTTAAAAAAACCAATATCTAAAACTTGGCAAAAACTTAGCTTGTCAGTTTTGCTGCACTTAGCGTAGTTGTTTGCACATGCATTTGACACTTAAGATTGCCTCTGATTGGCTGCACCGTATTTCAATGAAGTGATGGGATTGATGATAGGCTTATGTCTATTTTTTTAATGCCATGTGATCTACCCACACTACATTCGCTATTGACTAGTAGATCGCGATCAACATATTGAGCACTCTTGTTCTATATATTTGCCAATGCTTATTATTTCACACAAATGTCATCATACAATAATTGTCCTTTTGTTTCTGGCTTATTTCACCAAGCACAATATTTTCAAGGTTCGTCTGTGCTGTAGTATTGTATTGTTTTCTCTTCTGATGGAATGTCTGCCATGTATGATGTATGTCTATAACAATTTTGTTTATCCATTCATTTCTTGGTGGAGATTTAGGTTGAGACTGGCACAAAGGTTTTTTTTTTTTTTAGAAAATAGGTTGTTTTTGCCAATTTAACCATTTTGACATATACAATTCATTGTCACTCATTATACTTTCTAGTTGTGCAACCATTTTTACTGTCCTTTTTTGAGCTTTCCCTCCAGATTAATGTAAACACACTGCTCTATACAGTTCTGAGCTAGTATTTTAGAGTTGGTATCCTATATTCAAGTGACAATAAAAAATAGGCTGCTCACAGCAGATTTTCTTTTTTTATTAACTTTGTTAAACTATTATTTGGTTTTTAGAAGACTTTGGGGAATATTTTTGATTTAAGATTTAAACATTATCTCAGGGTCATAGTTTCTGGAGTTCATTAACCTTTCATTTCAGCCTTTCATATATTGTGTTTAATAGTTTCTTATCATATATATGGTTTCTGAGAATATTTTCCCAGAGGTCATCTTGTTTTTTAGCTGTTTTTCCAAAGTCTTTTGATGATCAAAAGTTTTAAATTTATAATTGGCCTCATTTACCATACTTATTTCATCTTTTAGCTGTGTGTGCATTTGTTATTAGATTATACATCTTTGAAAGCTACATTTGACAGCATTGCCCCTTCATTTTAAAGAAAATTATGTTTTTAGTTTGCACATTTAGTTCCTTAACGCATTTTGAATTATTTTTGTAGATGAGATGAGGTATGGATCCTGTTTCATTTTTTCTGCATGTAAAAATCCAGCATTCACAACCCTATCCAGTATTCAGTTACTGAAGAGACTGTATTCTCCCCACTGACTGGACTTAGCATCTTTGTCAAAAATCAATTAGACCCAGATGTGGGGGTTTCTTTATGGAATCTCAATTCTATTGGCCTATGTATTTGTAACTATACCAATTGGAATCTTTCCCAATATGCTTAAACTTTATTTAGCTTTCTCATTGGTTTGGTAAAACATCTAATCCACTATTGAATACAAGTGGTGAAAGTGGGAGCCCTGGTCTTATCTAAGAATTTGAAAAGGAAAGCTTTCAGTCCCTCTCCATGAAGGGCATGTGGTAGTTACACATTTCATGTAAACATGAAGATAAATGAAAGCGTAAGGATGGTAGCCAACAATCAATCAGGCCACAGCCTGGTGGTGCCTCCTTGTGGGCATGGCCTCATAAGGAAGGCTCCAGGAACTGCCCCCATCCCACCCCACCCCCACCTTCTCTCTCTGCCTCCATCTTCATGCTCGCAAGCCCCTCTGAGGCCTGCTGGAACCCTGGAGATACATCCACTGACCTTGGCTCCACAAGATTAGGCACCCACCAGTTGGTGATGTTCCAGCTGCATTCAGCATCATTGCTTGTGACTGTATCTGAAGATAAACTTATGGATTAGTATCAGTCTTAAAGACTTGAGTTGGGTTGGATTGCATGTTTTTGTGATATATATCTATATTTATGGCTAGTTATAAACCTATTTATTACATAAATGATATATTACTTATATGTAATATAAATATATTGCATATACTTATATTACTTATATAAATATATTACATATAAATAGAAATATATTTCACATATATATTATAAAAATACACACCTATGTGAGCATCACTGGATTGTTTTTCTAGTCAACCCAGCCTAACACACGTGAACTTTTCATATATTATGGCTTTTCATATATTACCTAACATTATATTGAAGAAGTCTACTTCTCTTCTAAACTTAAGTTCCTCATAAAAAATCATATTGGATTTTATTGATTGAACACATTTTCTGCATGTCTAAAGATGATCATGTTGCTCTTTGAGCGATTGATGTGGCATATATGTTGATTTATTTTCCAAGTTACATCAATCCAGAACACCTGGTCCTGCTATATGATTCTTTTAATATGCTTCTAGCATCTGTTCATTAATATATTAATATTAATATAATAACTTTATATCTCATCTCAGGGTTCTATTTGCTTCATAGAATCAGCGAGGGAGAATTTCATTTTTCTTTTTTGGGGAAAAGCTTCATGGCAATTCTTCTCTAAGTGTTTGCCAGAATTCTCCAGTAAAACCATTGGATTCTTTTTGTTTGTTTGTTTCCCTCATTTCTTTTGCTCTGTGTTTGTTGAGACTTTCTATTTCCTCTTGAGTGAGTTTGGATAGGTTGGATGCTTCTAGACATGTAGGTATTTTACCAGAGCTCTCCAGTTAGTTGCCACACAGTACTTTGTAATTTTCTGCAATAATTTTCATTATCACTATCAATTAAAAGGTCATCATTTTAATATTTCTCTTTGGATACTTGGATATTTTTCCTTTTCTTTGTCCATCTCATGACGAGTTTTTCCATTTAATCGATCTTTTAAAAAATAATTTATGTCCTCATGTATTCTCTATTGTTTCTCTGCTTTCAGTTTTACTCATTTATGCTCTAACCAGTATCTGTTCCTTTATTCTGGTAGCTATGCTCAGGTTTCCTGTTTCTTTAAAATGACAGGCAATGCTGTCAAATCTAGTTTTCAGTGAGTAGTTACCAAGTTAGGCTGTTAGTTAGAGAACACTTGACTGGAGAGTTTCAGTCTTTCTGCTTGTAGGCATCGATTGTGGTAAGCTTGCCTCTGTGTAGTGGTTTTGACACAGCTCATAAATTTGGTATATTCCCTGGAAGTTTTATTCAACTCCAACAGTATTAAGTTTAACCATTCTTTTTGATGTTGTTTTATTCTACTAAGTCATTATTTTTTATCGTGTGTTGTGTCTGGGTTGTTCTGACTTTTTCCTTCTGGGTTTTTCTTAATTAGGGTTTTCCAAGAGGAGTTCTAGGAAATCAGCCTTGCTCATAGAAGTTTCTGTCTGATAGGTGACAAGGGTTGTGAGGATTCCACAGATTCTCCTTCATTATTCCTTTTGCCAACTTGGGGCCCATTTGTGATAGGTCTCGGGCTTGCCGATTCACTTTCTTTACCCAACATTGATTCTGCTAAGCCACATCATCTTCTCCCTCTTTCTACCTGCCCAGTTTTCCTACCATGATTTAGGTTGCATGATTGTTTTATTTTTAAATACCATGGTAATATTTTGTTGTAGTTTCCCCCTTTTTCTTCTTCTTATGTATTGGAGAAGGAGGTTCTATGACTTGCCATCTTTTCTGCCAGGATATTTGTCTTATTAAAATTAGTAGGATTTTTATTAATTCTTGATGTGCTTTTTGCTGACTATATAAACAACAAGAGCTGACTGCTATGTTGCATATATTTTGGCTTGTTGGAGAAATTTAGAGAGCTTGTCCTGACACAATCCAATGACTAGGAAATGCTCTGACTAAAAATTCCACCTGGAAAAGCTTTTTATTCTGTTGGAGAATATCCTCCTGAAACAAAGTAGAAATGCCTTGAGATCAAGCGGTGTAGTGGAAAAACAAACAAACAAAAAACACCATGAGCTTTGATGCCAGGTGGGCCTTTATTAAATTCCACCTCTACTCCATGTCCAAGGAGGCTTTACAGCATTTGTGGAAAATGTAACTAACGAAAATGGATGTTTTCCCACCAACCTTTTTGAAGTCCTTTTATATGTGTGTGACGGGGGCAACATTATTTTAAGCTTAAGAGAATTGAGATCACATTTCTAATAGGAATAACATCCCTCATTGGGTAGGTGTATCGAGAGGGTTAAATGGCATGCTTATTCAGAGTCTGGTCTGCGGCATGTGGCAATGCAGGTGTTTCCCTCCCCACTCCTGACTCCTTCCACCCTCTTCTCTGACCTGTGGATGTGATCTGCTGCCCTGAGGTAATAGAGTGGAGACCACTTTGTTCAATTAAGAAGTGAATCTCGGGACTCGACAGGCATCTAATGTTTCATAGATGCTTTTCTCACCTTATAACACAATCTCCTTTAATATCAAGAGTATTCTGGAATGAGGTGAGATCCACTGATAGCCGGGTGGTAATGTATTCACTTTCTGGCCCATCCCTAGCTAATGGGTTATGTTTTCCTTTAAATTCAATTTGTGTGAGATCCAGGAAATTATCAAAGGTGATTATCTGCACAACACATTATTCTCCAATGAAAGATCCTTGACAAGCCCCGAGCCAGGATGAATGGTTACTAATAAATGTAGGTGCAGAAGACTAAGTTGTGTTTGTTTTTTGATGATTTACAGAAGACTTGATTCCTTTCTTGGACTCCAGCTGTCAGCAGACAACTGGGCTGAAAGGAGAACTAGCAAGGAGGGCAGAGAGCAGAGATTGATTAGAATCTATCCCTCTACATGTTTGAATCTTGAGAATGGGATGCCTGGCTGGGGTTTGACAATGACCACTCTCTGTTCAGTGTGAAGGGGCCATTGGAAAGAAGAATGGAATAGCTGTACACCACAATGGCTGTGGCAGCGAGTCAAGATAAATTGTTGATACAGAAACATGACAACTTCTCTTTCTATGGGAGGGAGTGGAGGGGGCGGTTTTGACTTTATAAAGTTGAACTAGAACTAGAAATAGAAATAGTAGAGAAAATACCACAGAGATACCTCCTCGGTCGGAACAACCTGGAAATCTTGGGGGAAACTTCCTGTACAGCAGGTAATCAAAAGCAAAGCACATGGAAACCCTCCTTAACAGAAAGTTTCAGTCATAGAAAGTAAGAGTGGGCTCTAGGGAATTAGATTAATACTTAACTGATGGATCACAGGGTAACCTCCCTTGTTTTACATCTTTATTCTATACCAATGATAAAGTTTCTTCTGTTCTATTCTAAACACAGATGCTCTGGTGGTGTGACAGGCTATGCATTGGCTGTTGGTGCTGGTAAAGAATGAAAATCTCATAAACCCCAAGGGCTAGTTCTACTCTATCCTTTAGGTCACTGTCATTGGGAATCAACCAGGTGGCAGTGAGTCTGGAGTTTTTGAGCTTTAAACACAAATATATTTCTCCTGGATGATTCTGTTTATTATTCACCCTGCTGGTGGCTGAAGTGAGATATACTTTTTCTTTATAAAATATGCTGCTTTAAATAGCTGAAAGCGGAACAAGATGGTGGGACAGGAGGGAGATGGAAGGAAATAGAGGAAAGAGCTAGAAGGCAAAGGGCACTTGCAGAAGTCTAACATAGGTATGTCCATACATAAATAAAACTATCTGTTATAAGGTGGGAATAAATTTAAAAGCATATCCATAGGCCAAATATTAGGGCAGCAAGTGGACCTTGGGCCCTCACCCTGGTGCTCCCTCAAGGCAAGAACACTTTGTTCTATGAATCTGGCATTCCTCAAGGATCACTGGCCCAACACGATCACTGAAGTAAAATGGGTAGGTACATAAGCAAATGTGGTGAAGAAAGCTGATGGTGCCCAGCCATCAAAGGATATATTGTCTGGGGTCTTAAAAGTTTGAAGATAAACAATAGACCATCTACTTGAGAAGAAACCACACCTACACAGAAGAAGCACAACAGCCAGCGTGGCCACAAGGTGGTGAAAGGTATAGGAAATAGACATCAAATGGGGGGTGGGGGGGTGGCGAGAAACACTTATCATTGTGTGCACACATCCCCAAGGTGCCCACTGAGGACACATGGGAGCATAAGCAAGAGTGGTGAAGAAAGTTGATGGTGCCCAGCTATCAAAAGATATAGCATCTGGGGTCTTAAAGGCTTGAGCATAAACAAGCAGCCATCTAGCTCAGGAGCAACAAAACCCACCTTAAAAGAAGCTCACTTGCCTGTGTGATCATGAGGTGCTGAAACAATCAGGCATCAGGCATCAAAGAACAAAAATCAAATTCAATGGACCAATTAACTCCCGATGTCACTAAAGACAAATGGATACAGTCGCCATTCAGCACGGAGACAGGAAATTCCACATGGAAGAAGCACACCAGCAAGTGTGATCAAGAGGGGCCAAAGGGAGCAGGTACTGAGCATCAAAGAACAGGAATCACTTCATTATGAGTGAGGGGAAGAGCAGGGTGGGGACCTAAGGCCCACTGGTGGGTAATTGGTCACCCCTTTATAGGCGAGTCATGGGGAGGAGACAGACTAGTCAAGGTGCAACCGGGCAGTGATGATGCATACAAGTTTCCTCTAGTTCCTGAGGTCCTCCCCCCCCCCCCCCCCCCAACCATCATGGTCCCAACTCTACCTTGCAAAGCTGGATGGACTGGAGAAGGTACACTAGTGGAGAAGGGGGCTGGAGATATGGGGAAATCAGGATGGATGAGCCCCTTCAGGCTGGTGGTTAGATTGGAACTACTGGATGAGTGGAGAGAAGGTGGGGTAGAGAGACGGAACCAACTGCAAGGATCTACATGTGACCTCCTGTCTGGAGGACGGGTATCAGGGGGAGTGGGCTGAGGGAGGTGTTGGGCAGGGTAAGATACGACAGAACAATAATTTATAAACTATTGAGGGTTGATGGTGGAGGGAGAGCAGGGGAAGAGGGGAAGGGTTGGAAAAGCTGATACCAAGGGCTCAAGGGAAAAGGCGGATGTTTGGAGAATGGTGATAGGCAGTGGACGTGCGAATGTGCTTGGCACAATATATTTATTTATGTATTGGAAAAACAATGTACAAGCCTCTAATAAAATGATTTTTAATTAAAAAATAGCTGAAAGCAATAGTTGGATCATTTTTATACTACTTCCCCTTGTATATAAGGGATCTTTCTAGGGATCTTGCATTTTGAAGGTAACGGCAGATAATATCAGAACAAGGAGAAGGTGAAGAATCATACTGAAATTTATAATGAAAAACTAATCCTTGCACACTAGTATGATCATGGACTAAATCACATTGTTGAGAGAGTAAGTTCTCATCACTTAGGTAAATATGTAAGTCAACATCTCTCGAAGACATCATCTAAAAATTATCTTTCTGTGAGTACATCGAGCCAAAAGACAAGTCTTCATTTGGGTTTATCCCAAAAGCTGACCTTGAGGAAAGGATTTAGGTCTAGGGGGCTATGTGACAGATGATTCCAGAACGCAATCTATGATGGAAGGGTGGGGGTGGCAGGAAACAGGGAAGGGAGGACAGTCAATGTGATTGCTTTTTTTGTCAGCTGTCATCACATCCTTTCCAAGTGACAGCGATCCTGTGTTCAAAGAACAAAAGCACTGCCTCCTGTTGAACCATCTTCACCACTGTAGCTTTGTGTAAGTGTACTCTTAGAGCCACTGTGTCAGTCCATTTTATTGAGGCTCCACCTCTTTTTCAGTGAACGTCTACTTTACCAAGCATGGGGTCATTTTCCAGGCACTAAACTCTCCCTAGAGGGCATCCCATGTATGTGGGATGAACACTCATCTTTCTCACTTTCCAGGAAAATCTGGCTGCGTGTCTTCAGAGATTTGTTTGTTTGTCTGGCAGTCCATGGTATGTTCAGTAGTCTTCGCTAACCATCATTCAAACGCACCAAATTCTTCCACGGTCTTCCTAATTCCTTGTGCAATTCCTTATTCATTTTCACATTCATAGAAGGCGATTGAAAATACTATTGCATTGAGTCAGGCACATTTTAGTCTTCAAAGTGGCAGCGTTGTTAGTTAACACTTTAAAGACATCTAGTGTAGGAGTTGATGGCTGGTCCACCCTTTTCAAGAAGTAACTAATAAGTTTCTAGTTAGCTTATTTTAATTGTGAAATGAGTTAACCCTGGCAATCAAGGGCTTGAAAGGAAAACTTCTGAGAAGCTAAAACCTATTTTCCTTTTAGGTCCTATGATAAGTGCTCATGCTGGGCTAGGGGAATGAATGTGCTGGTGACATTTGCTTCCCATTCCCTACAGAAGTAGATGGTGTTGGATAAGAGTGGCCAGCTGATAAGTAGCAGAGTTAGTGTGCCGATAAGAGTGATATGGACACTGGCTTTTTCAAAAGCCAAACTCACTGCCATTGATTTGATTCTGATCCATACCAATCCTATAAGACAGAGTAAAATTGTCCCTGTGGATTTCCAAGACTAACTCTTTACAAGAGTTGAAAACCTCCTCTTTCTCATGCAGAGTGGCCGGCGATATTGCAGTTAGCACCTAACGCATTCCAGTAATTGCCATGTACTTGTCTTTTTTTGCTGTTTTGTTTTGGTTTTGGTTTTTTGGGCATCACTGCCCTCTGGTGGTGGGAGTAGGAGGCCCAGCCTTTGCTCCTGTGGAGCTGGAATTGAACCTCCATCTTAGTGGGCTGCAGTCCCACACACAACCACTGTGCCACCGGGGCTCAGCCGTCATGTAGTTGTCTTATATCTGAAAGGAAGAGTAGTCAGTAACCAATTGTCATCAAGTCAGCTTCTCATCAAAAATCATGTTTTGTAATCAGTGTAGGAAGAATCATGTTTCTGCTCAAGGCAGACACCTGTTTCCAGTTCCACCTTATTTGAAAGTTACTCTTTTTGACTCAACTGAGTAGACTTTAAAATACTCTTCCAGTGATGCATAATAGAGAAAATGCAGACATATACATTGAGAAGAAATATGAGAACAGAAAACAGAACTAAAATGAGAGAAGCTGTTCCAAGACAAAGAACATCCAGCAATTGGATTTTGCTGAGCCCTTTTTGAGGGACTACTATTAAATATAGTTGATGAAGTCTCTAACTTTAAAGTTTTAACTTTACTGCTTATTCATCAAAAATCTGAAAAATTTCTGACAATCCCATTAATAAACTGTTTCATTATCCATTTTTTTGTTTGTTACATTTTGTAGATATGATGACTTGACAGCAATGGAATGCATCTTGAATTGTTTCTAAATTTTATGAGGTACTGTGGATTTTGATAAATATTACATGAGACACAAAAGCCACTCTTGTTGAACTATTGTGTTTTCCTATGTCAGAATTGACTAGGTGGCAACTTGATGGGTTACTTTTTCATTTAGGTACATGTGGAAGTTGGTTTGGGATTTTTTCAGAGCTGATTGTAGAAACTGCTTATATAATTTTCCCATTTGAGTTTCAACACCTTTATATAGGACTCTGGTGTAGGAAAAGTGAAATGAGTCTGGGAGAAAGTATTTGCTTGAATATTACCTGCACCTTTTTACTAGCACACAACACACAAGAAACAGTAAATGTACTTACAAGTTATATCTCCCTGTACAGACATACAAAGAGATCAGAGTTTGCATAATCACTCTTTCAGCTATGGGTCCAAAATGAACTTCCTTTTTTTTTCTTAACACAAATCCCCACCACTATATCAGCATGCACGATCAGTAGGGTGGGGTGTAGGAAGCTTCCCACAAAACCGGAAAGTTCAAGTGGTAACTCTATGTACCAGGGTTATGAAAAAGCTAAGGCAGCTCTGCTATGGGGCCTGTTCTAACAGAGAATATTGTTATGAAGAGGTTCCTCTGATCCTGTGTTATGTAAGAAGACAACATCTCTAGACTGAAAACCATCTGAGAAAATGAATCTGAGTACTACTAGCTAATGATTTGTTTGATTTTAAATAAGGAGTTGATGGAACTTGAAATTGATCACAGAAGCATATATTGCATAAGCAGAGTTAGTTATATAATGAATCATCGGCAGGTCTCATTTTCTAACAAGGATTTGGTAACAGTCAAATAAGTCTTCTGTTACCTTCATAAGGAGATTCCTTGGTGGAACAATAAGTGATTGATTGTTAATGGAAAGGTTGACATTTGAAGCCCACTCAGTGGCTCCATAGGAGAAAGACCTGATCATCTCATCCTATAAAAATTATGACGTAAAAAAATCATGGCCTAAGAAACCCAGTGAGGCCATTCTACTCAGTCAGGTCACAATGAGTCCGCATACAATAGTATCTTCATAAAGTTCACACAGAGAGAGTGTAATAAAGATGTTTACACCACAAATGGGAAAAAAACGATATAAGCAATTTGTACTTTAAACCCATAAGGAATCTTAAACCAACTTCTGCATGTACCTAAATGAAAGAGTAACTATAGTTACTCTATAACAACCTTGTATGTCAGTGGAATCTGAATGGACTGAAAGGAAGAGTCAGAGAGTGATGTTCAGGAGAGGGTAAGTTCTTCTTAGAGAGAGTAGTGACTCATTTCAATTATATATACACTTAGTGTGCTCATGAGTGTACAGAATATGACCAGTAAGGTACTCTGAATGAAGACAAAGAAAATGATGTGGTAACAAATGCAGAGTTACCAGCTGTGGCCAGCATCGATGCTCCCCTCCCATATTCTTTATTTTTAAAGGTACTTCAATGTTTATTCAGTTGACTACAACTTCCACACCTGATCTGTTGACTTGGGAAGTAGAAAGTAAATGTCATCAGTATATTGCTTAATCCTAATCCCAGCATTAATTCTTTCTGGCTATGTGATTTTAGTGACCCAATCAGAACAAAACTTGTCACTTTGGCTTGGATTTCTCTTAGTTTTGTGAATGTGTTGTTAGATGCAAACACATTGGTTTCAATGCCTGGATCCTTTCCTCCCTGGAACCCTTCTGTTAGGGGATCTCTAGTTGCCTACAGATGAGACTTGGGTCCCCACTCTGCACTCCCCATCATTCACAACAGTATGGTTTTTTGTTCTTTTATGCCTGGTACCCGATCCCTTCAGCACCTTACAATCACACAGGCTGGTGTGCTTCTTCCACCTGGGCTTTGTTGCTTTTGAGCTAGATGGCTGCTTGTTTACCTTCAAGCCTTTAAGACCCCAGACACTATATCTTTTGAAAGCCAGGCACCAACTGCTTTCTTTATCACATTTGCTTATGCACCCACTTTGTCTTCAATGATTGTTGGGAAGGTGAGCATCATGGAAGGTCAGTTTAATAGAACAAAGTGTTCTTGCATTGTGGGAGTACTTGAGTGGAGAACTAATGTCTACAATGTCCTTAATACAGAACCTACAAATACATGCACGTAGATCTATTTCTCTGTCCTCATATATAAATATATTTACATAAGTACATGCCTATATTTAGACCTCTAGGAATGTCCTTTGTCTCCTAGTTCTCTCCTCGATTTCATTTTACTTTCCTCTTGTTCCACTATCATGCTCAGCCTTCATTTTGGGTTCAGTCATTCCTTTTGGTTACATTGCCCTTGATCAAGCCCTACCAGGTCTCTTGTACCCTCCTCACCACTGATTTTGGATCACTTGTTGTTCCCTTGTCCCTGTGTTTGTTCACACCACTTCCTTCCCCCACTTCTCCCTCTCCCCTCTCGCCACAGAACCATTGGTCGTGGGGTTTTCTCCTCCAGATTGTTTATCCAGCCTATCTTATCTAGGTAAACCTGCAGAAATAATAACATGCACAAAAGAAGACATAGCAGAACAAAACAAAACAAAACAACAACAACAAATCAATGACAAAAAAAGAAAGGAAAGCCTATAAATAGGTTAAGGACTGTTTGTTGGCCTTCAGGAGTGTTTTCCAGTTGGATATGGTAGGGTTCTACACCCTGTCCCAAGGTTTATTTTTAGTACTCCCTCAGGACATCCTTGCTCTGATTCTTTTGCTGTCTTGTTGCACTCTCTTCGTGTTTTGCCTCAGTGTGGTGGGGTCAGATCAGGCACAAGTCTCACTCCCTGTCTCCAGTGTTGTCCGCTGTAGGGCTATGAGTTAGTCAGGGATGTCCTGTCTCATGCTGGGGCCGGCCCTCGGGTCCTCTCTGTGCATTGGCTGCTCTGAGCAGGGATATCGTCCTCAGGACTTGGTGGGCCAGGATGTGCTCCACTCTCTCTGCCTCTCCCTTCATTTGCTCCCATGTGCTCTCATCAGCAGCTCTCCCTGAGCTGCAGCTTCATCTGTATTCTGAAGTAAATTCTTCTCGGGGGTGGGGAGGGGCAGCTGTCCACATAGTTGGGATTGGGCGCCAGCCCCTCAGACCTCTCTACTGGTTCCCTACGGAAAGTGACTATAATGTTTATCTCAATTAAACAGCTGTGATATTTGTTTAGGGAGGTTTTCCTCTTGTTTCTCTTCTATGAGCTGCATGTCCATTGAAAGGAGTACAATCTTTGGATTAGCAACATGATTTAAATGCTGTAATTTAGAGTGGATTTGATGGTAATGGGTTTGTCTTTTAGTTTTGATTTAGAATTCAATCCTTACTCATTAAAGCTGTGTGACCTTGGGGAAATTATTTCATCTCTGTATGTTTTAATTTTTTTCACATCTTAAAAAAAATCCAGTTAAAAGGTCATCTCATTGTGGGCCCACCTTTGTGATATGTTCGCCGAAGAAAAATGTGTGCATAGAAAGCTGATGGTGCCTGGTTAACAAAAGATACGTATGTGTCATCATTGCTACACTGCACCCTGACTCGCTTGTCTCCCCCACCACCCTGCGACACTTCTGTAAGAGGATGTGCAGTTACCTACAGATGTGTCTTGCACCCCCAATCTTTTGATAGCCAGGCACCATCAGCTTTCTTCACCATATTTGTTTATGCACCTACGTTGTCTTCGGGGAAGGTGAGTATCATGAAATGCAAGTTTAATAGAACAATGTGTTCTTGCATTGAGGGAGTACTTGAGTGGAGCACCAATGTTCATCTGCTACCTTAATACTAAACCTATACATATATGCATGTACATTATTTACCCATCATCACAGATAAATATGTTTACATATGTACATGCCTGTATTTAGACCTCTATAAATGCCCTTTGCCTCCTAGTTCTTTTCTCTATTTCCTTTTACTTTCCCCTTGTCCCACTATCATGCTCATCCATCATATGGAGTCCAGGAATCCCTCTCAGTTACAGCGCCATTGATGAAGCCCTACCCAGCCTCTTGCACCCTCTTCACCACCGATTTTGGATCATGTGTTTTCCCTTTGTTTGTTCATAGCACTTCCTTTCCCCCACCTTCCCTTTCCCACATTCCCCCAGAACTGTTGGTCCATTCTTCTCTCCTCCAGAATGCCTATCCAGTCTATCTTATCTAGATAGACCTGCAGAGATAATAATATGCACAAACAAGATAGAGCAAAACAAAACAACAGAAGAAAACAACAACAACAAAACGAATGACAGGAAAAGAAAAACTTGTGAGCAGCTCTAGGTCTTTTTGTGGACCTTTAGGAGTGTTTTCCAGTCTAATCTGATGGGGTGCCATGCCCTGACCCCAAAGTCTGTTTTTGGTACTCCCTTGGGACTTCCTTGCTCTGTTCCCCTTGCTGTTCTGTTTCACACCTTGAGCGTTTTGTCTTGGTGTGGTGGGGTCACTTTAGGCGCCATTTCCACACTGTGTCTTCAGTGTTTGTCTCCTGTAGGGCTATGAGTCAGTGAGGGATGTCATGTCACCTAGTGGGACCGACCTCATGGTCCTCTCTGTGAATTGGCTGCTCTGAGCAAGATTGTTACTCTTTCTGTTTTTAATTGTTGCTTTTAATGGGAGTGGATATCCCGGTCTTTCTCCCCCAGAGCAGCAGGTGGTTTTGAATTGCTGACCTTGCTGCTAGCTGTGTACATGTAACTTGTAGGCCATCAGGGCTCCTAGACGTATAGATTTTGGGGAAGAACACCACAGAGACGAGTACCCTTCTTGTCTCAGCAGAGGACACAAAGCAAGTTCACAGAAAGCCTGCATCCAATAGTGAGAAAACAGATGTCCAACCACAGGGCACCCAGGTAGCACATTCTGCTATACTTATTTATTGAGATGCTTACAGAGTTGATGGTTCAGGAGCCAGGGGCATTTGCATATTTGCTCTGTGAGTCAGGGAGCAATTAACCCCTCAAACCAGAAGGTGGGATCTGTTTCCTGGCACAGTCTAGACACCTTTAGAAATGTCATATTCTCCCCCAGAGGAGCATATTTTCCCAAAGGCATCGTCTATCCAACATAGCTCATAATGACTCCCAGATTCATTGCCAGGATTAGACGGCAACTCACCAGAAAACATTTGAGCCAAAAGGTGAATGCAGCTGTCATCCAAACTTGAAGAATCTACCCAAACTCAGAAGTGACAAGAAGAGCAGGCTCTGTGGGGGAGGGGATCTGACTGAGGCATACGTCTTTAGCATCATCTGCATGTGGATTGCCTGACTTTACAGATCAGTGGTCTTTCAAGGTGGCTTGTTCTTATCTTCTATTGTT
>PVJH01027227.1:0-28965 GCA_004026705.1 Nesogale talazaci | reverse complement strand
CAAAATTGCCCACACTACTGCATTCAATATGCTATGCACTTAAGTCCCTGTTTGTGTCTTGTTGTGGGACATTGGGGGGGGGGCACAACAGTATATCTGACTCCTGCTTAAATAACATGATTTTCTATCATGCCTTTCTCTTCTGATACAAGGAAGGATGCCTCGACCAAGCTTTCCAGGTTACCAGCTTCCTTCCATTATCCATACACCAAAGCCAGTCCCTCTCTCCTGCTGCCTTTTTCTCACATCTATCGTTTTACCTTTCTCATCCTCCCCACCCCTCATCTCCTCCTCCTCCTCCTCCTCCTCCTCCTCCTCAAGATCCATTCTATGCCCTGCTCCTTAAGGAACAGTTTCTCCCACCAATGCAGAGAGTCATATGTGCAACTCCATCAGGACTGGCTTCCCCTGGCAAACCTTGCGTTCTTGGGGAGGGTATATTTTCAACTGTTCTCCTCCTTTCTCGTGCCTTGTTTGTGATCAGAAAAGAATGTGAGCAGGCTCTTCTTTATTTTCGAACGCCACTTCCCTAGGGAAGATTTTGTTTTATTCGGGGTGCCCTCACATAGATGCGTGGTCCTTTATACATCGTGGACCCAACATAATGACATAGAGCAATCGCTTCCTCCACAAAAGCTCCGATCTTTTTAGCCATACCTGACTCATCTCAAGGAATCACAGGACGTGTGAGAAGAGCTTTTCGGTCCACAGGGTGGCAGACGTGAGATGTCACCACAATGGGCAGACTTGAAAGATTTCCATGGAAGACACATGTTTATGCTTCACCCTGGGATTTCAGTTTCTTGCCTGGGATTGAAAATGCCTGTCTCTGAGAGCCTTCAAGAGTTAAAAGACCAAAAGGTAGGTGAAAAGAAAAAGGGAAAGACAGACATGGTGCATTTTAAAATGTCTCCTGAGAAATCCTTTACTAGTCTGAAGAGATAAATGCTAAATCTCAGGGGGGAGAAGGTGGTGGTGGTGACAATGGTGGGGTCTGCCTGCGGCGATCCATGATTTTTCACTTGTTAACTTTTCGAAATTACATTCTCCTCCACCTTGCTTCCCCGTCTGTCTTTTTCCAACATCACAGTCGCATGCAAGCCTCCAGATAGACCAGTGCAGCTGTGCTTAAGGTGCCCTGGCCAGTAATTGACGTGGTAGTGGAGAAGTCTACACTAACCATTACTATTCACTGAATTATAAAAGATACTTTAAAATAATTGCTATCCCCTGCATTCCTGCCACAAATTAAGAACGGCAAGTATTCCAAAAGGAGGCAGTCCTTGTGTCTTTAGCCAAAGATTAGTTCTCCGGACATCTTCAGCTTCCATGTAAGGGAGGGACAGGTTACACCTGGTCGAGCTGGGATGAGGGGCTGGAGTCCTGTGTGCCTGCTCCATCACCTGGGCCCCTGGGCCCAAGCGTGGTAACTCCAGAACGTGGGGTAGCAATTCCCAGCCCTGCAGAGTCGTTTTGGATCTGGAAAGGAAACGGGGACTGAAGAGGGAGGTTTCTGATGATTGGCTTTTTCGTGGAGGTTCAAGTCCTCAGAGGGTTCCTTAGAGATGAATTGGCCCAAGAAGCCCCGCAGGGGCCACAGAAGTGGAGAAGCGGGTGTAGCGGAGACTCCATAGAGAGCGCTAGTAGCCAGGCCACCGAGGCTGTCGTGACACTAAATTCTCAGCTCCACGTATTGTTTGCTGTCCAGGACCTTTATCTGGGTTGGTTCTAGCTCTGGGTTCTGCCCACTTCCTTTACAGCTTCAGTAATAAAAACTTCTTCCGTGCCCCTTTCTTCCAACATAGGCCTTGGCCCGTCAGTCACACCCCCTCACACCAATAACAACTGACGGCAGATGGCCTGTGGGGAGAACATGTCCAGGGATGTTTTTTCACAAATATTCCTTGAGACCTTAGCCTCAAGTTGCCCAACACTGTTAGGGGCTGAATTAAACAAGGCAGAGTTCCAACTTTCAAGGAATGCAAAACCTCCTCGGGCAGACAAAAACAAACAATATAAAACACGACGCAAAAAAAAACCCAAAAAAAAAAAACCACCATAATGCAAGATGCCTGTGCAAAGCACCACGGAAGCCTAGCTGCCCACATCTATTAAACGCTTAATGTTCTGGGATCTTCACGTTTAAGCCTCATAGTGCTTTACCAGTGTGTTAGTATTGCCTCCACTTCAGGATGCAAAGCTTGAGCTCGGAGGAGTTAAGAAATTTGCCAAAAATCACAAGACATTTACGATGTCACAGGAGCGAGTCAAACTCCGGCGCATCGGTTCCGAAGCCGGGACTCCTATAGGTTCCCAAACAGCTGTTCTAAAGGGCGGGGCGGGCTGTACGCCAGAGAAGTGCAGTTAAAACTCGTTTTGAAGAATAAGCAGTTGTTGGGTGAAAATCGGGGCGGGTGGGCGCTGGGGAACGAATCATTCGAGCTTAGAGGCACAGCTTGCATTCCTAGGAAGACTCATCCACGCGGTCCGGCGCAGTGGGAGGAGCCGGACCGGGCCGGGAGGTTGGGTAACCAGCCTCCACCAATAGGCAGAGTGACCTAGACCGGCCTTCTCAAGGACGCGCACTTGCGCCCGGGAGCCCCGGCGGGCGCGGCTAGGAGCGCTCCCTCTGCGGCCTCCGCTACTGCCCTGTCTCCTGTACCGTGTGGTCTCTGCCCGGCTTCTGCGGCCAATTCGCCTCCGAGGACGCGAACGTCCACGAAAACTCATCAGAAACCTCCCTGTTCGGTCCCCGTCTCCTTTCCAGGTGCAAAACCACGCGGCGGGGGCCGGGGACTTGCTACCCCACGTTCTGGGGCTACGACGCTTCGGCGCAGGGACCCAAGTGATGGGGAAGACACACAGGACCCCAGCCCCTAGTCCCAGCTCGACCCGCCCGCAAGGCGCCACCTGGCCCTGCCCTAAAGGGGAGCAGAAGGCATCGCCATATTTCTCAGTCCAGCTCCACGGACAGCCCAATCACCCACGAGGCTGTGGGGCGGCCGACGGGGATTGAACGGAGGGAAAGGGGGCGTGGGCCGCGCCAAGCTCCTGCAGCCAATCAGCCTTGCTCCGGCTCTCGGCTCACCGCTACGGCAACCAATGAGCGCTTTCTCCCTCGCCGCCCTGCCGGGGCGGGTGTGCGCTACCCTGACGACTTCAGGGAAACACGGTCTATTTTGGGAGCGCCCGCTGTAGATGCGGGGGGTATCCTCCTGGCGTGGTGAAATCGTTGAGTGCCACGCCCCTTGGGGGCGGAGCCAGGCTGGAGGCGGGCCTTGAGCGGCGGTCTGGACCAATCGCATCAAGTCGCCATACCACGCGCCTTAGCCACCTAGCCTGTTCCTTGTTTTTTTTTTCAGGTGATTGCGGCACACACATACACAAACACACCGCCACCACCACCACCACCCTTCCCCACCCCCCCACCCCCGTTGTTAGCGAATTGTATAAGAGTTGGCCTCCTTTTCACTGTCTTCCTCCGGTTTCCAGAGGACAGACTGTTGCAGCAGCAAGGGGGGTTCGTCCGGTGTTGCACCACCGACCTTCCTTGGTCGCTGCCCCCTTTCTGGCTTCATTGGACTTCGTTGGCGCTTTCCTGTCACTGCACTTCCATGTTTGGGAATTCATTCACTACTTGTGTCTTCCTCCCTAGTCTGTGATTCATCTTTGTTTTCACAGCAGCGCCCAGCACATCAGAGCTGCTCGACGCCTGTGTTGCATGCTGGAACTACCAGTCTCACCTTACCTTGGCTTTGACGGTTTAATACCCTATTCTTTTCCCCCCCCAACGCCCCGAAGAAGCCTCTCGAGGAAGCGAAATTCATATCCTATTTGTCCTCATCACCTCCACATACCATCTAATCCAATCTTTTAGCGTATTGTGCCTCTCTCGGGGCCTTTGGAAAGCTGTGCAGAAGAACGAACTGGAAGTGGCCGACTAGGGGCACTCTCCCGATTTCCAAAGCCTATTGCCGCTGGGACTCTCTTTACTCCTCTTAATCAGTGTAGAGTTTCTCGCCTTGAGCGGAACTAATTCAATATAAAAGGCATCCTCAGAACACCTACTTTGTGTCAAGCATTGTGCTGAGGACAGGGGACAGGGGTTAATAAATGCGAGTCCTTTCTAAACTGGATGGGAAGGCTGTATTCCAGGACCTCTGCCCGTCCACGTGCCTCTAATGGACATCCATTAACGCCCACTGTGGCTGGCCTTCTGCCCTTTGGCTACAGACCCTGATGGAGAGCTAGCGGGCTGCTGTCATGGCAGCAGTTAAAGACGCTCACAGTGCCCCCTAATTAGATCACAGTTTCTAGATTCATGGCTTTAATTCTGTCTCAGGCCACCTAACCCTGGGCAGCAAGAGGACTTGCTGGGCATGTATATTTATTCATAAATGTACATTAAAAAGTTATTTTGCTTGAGGAGGGTTTCTGCTTTTTTCTTTTGCTTGGCCCTCTGTGGCTATCAGGAACTCCAAAAAGCCATGGTTACAGTCTGCCCTACTTTACTGTCTGTTTACTAATAAGCTCCATCTTTTGGGGGGTTAGAATTAGGTCCTGGATAACAATCTCTGATATGCCATCTTCATTCTGGGAGAATGGCATTTACTTTTATTAATCAACTTCCCCGTCACTTCTGGGATTTGGCTTTGAGCCCATTTAATCATTTGTACCTGGAATGTATAATCCAGTGTGCATATCTGCTTTAGCAATCTCCAGCACTGGTGATGTAATGGGTTGAGGTGAGCACTCCAAAACCACCAGTCTCTCCATGCAGGAAAGAGGGGGTATTCCAACAGTCCTGGAAACCCACCGGGACAGTCCCACTCTGTCCCGCAGAGCCACTCTGATTCAGAACAGACTTGTCGGCAAGTGAATTTTGGAGAGGGCATTTCTCAAGTAGTGCGTAACATTCAGCTGCTGAGCAGTGGGCTGGAGGTTCAAGCCCACCATGCTGCTGTGCTTCAGTAGAGATTTAAATAATTTTTAAAACCTACTCCCACTGGGTTGATTCTGACTGAAAATGAGCCTCGAGGACAGAGTGGTACCATCGTCCCGTCTGGGTTTTGTAAGTCTGTACGTCTCTATGGCAGCAGGAAACCTGGTCTCACTCTTGCAGAACAGCTACCAGGTTCAGATTGATGCCCTTGTGATTAGCAGCCAATGTGTAACCCCCCAACCCAGGCCTCTCAGATTCCTTCAGTAAAAATTACAACCTCGGAGCAAATTCTATGACACAAATGCCACTTGTCTTACATGTTTCCTCTGAGTCAGAATCAACTCATCAGAGCAGATATGAGTGCCTGTTGTCAGTGCTAACGGGTTTTCTCCTCCCTTTTATCTTCACCCTTACATTTCTTTCTTGTCTCCGTTCTCAAGGATTTAAAATCCCTGACAGGACCCTCTCTCCTTGGTGGAAAGTACTGCTCTGTCTTGCCTTTTTGTCATTTTGTGTTTGGTTGATTTGTATTTCCTTCTTCTTACTCCTTTGCATCTGTTCTTCCCTTCCTTCTCTTTTCTTCTTTCTTTCCTGAATTTTTTGGCATCACTGCCCTGGTGGGAGTAGGAAGCCCAGCCTTGTTCCTGGAGAGCTGCTGCTGGATTTGAACTGTCAACCCTGTGGGCTGCACTCCCACACACAACTACTGCACCACCAGAGTTTAGCCCCTCTTTCCTGAATTTTTCTCGGCCCTTGAGGCAGGAGCTGACTTTCCACTGAGCACAGCAAAGAAACTGCTTTGCTCCTCCAAGCAGGCTCCGTGTGACCACAGGCTCTGCATTCCGTCACTTGTAGCCCCTTCCCCCTGGCACGGCAGAACCCAGCTCTGTTGCTGTCCCGCAATACACTGTGCCTGTTTTCCCCTCGGGGCTCCAGGCAGGATCCCATCCTACCATTTTTTGTCCTCCTCACTGTATAAAAGCTCAAATTCTAGTTGTATCTCCCCTATACTTTTTGCAGTGGTGGGGAAGCCATAGTACTGTTTTCCCCAAACCCTTTCTACTTACTTTTTCTAGGGGATCACCAGATGCTGCTCTGCGAAGGCTTTCCTTCCAGTGTCATCAGACTTGAGGTGTTCCGTGATATACTGTTGTACAGGGCTTCTGAACAATTTTCTTTCATGTCTCCGTTTCCTTTTGGGATCCCTCCCAATCCCTGGCTCTTACCACTACACACTATTCCCATTTTAGAATCCAAGTGCTCGTTTTAAAGTTCAGCTCTCAGTGCCACAGAAAATAACTTCCTCTCATCTTCCTGAGAAACACTTTGCTCTGACTCAAGACCACACCACTGCTTTCTCATTGAACTGTGAGCTCCTTCGTGGCAGAAACTTGTCCTTGGACTTGGCCCCGGTGGGACAAAGCAGGCAGTTACTAAGTACATGGTGACAGATGACTCTGTTCGTGTCTCTTTTCGGTTGCCTTTCCCCACACATTTATCAGAATTCTACATCTTCCCAAAGTGGAATCCAATCCTCAATAAAGTTGTAACCATTGATAACAGAATAAGGCATAGTACTATGTAATGGGGGTGAGGTGCGAAACTACTGATCTGTAAGGAAGACAAGTTTGTCTTAATTCTGTCCTCTCTTAATCTGGTCCCAACTCTGTCATTGACTGTGCAACCCCCATTTGTTGGCCATATATTCGGGGCCTATTTCCTTTTTTATGCGCCATGGAATACGTTCTGGCAATCCTCGGAGCGACTGTACTTTTTAGGAAGGGACAAGGGTAAAGTCCAAAAGTGTTGCCACAAAACCGCCGAACTGAAACTCTCAAAGTGTGACACTGCCGCTTTTAACCCATTCCTCCATCTAGGTCCATACCCTTCACAGCCCTGTCATTCCATCTCTCTGACCCTCTCCCAAAGAATTCTAAAGGCTTCAATTTCCCCCACATCACAACTGCATCTTCAGCATCCTCAAGAGACTCCAATCATTCTTTTGGAAAGCTCTTTGAATAAAACGATGTCTGAAGGGGGAAGAAAAAAAACAAAAGACTGCAGTATGGGTGGGGTATGGTTTCCCAACAAAATTCTCATAAAGCTCTCCTTGTTGCCCTTGAAGAAAGGGCATTGTCGTCGTGGTGGGGAACAATTCCTTGATCTAACCTTCTTGGCCTTTTCCTCCCCAATGCAGTTTTCCATTTCCTCAAAGCTTCTTCATGAAAAACTTCATTATCGCTCTATGTCCATCAAGACAATCTACCAAGATGACCTCTTCGAGACCCACCACCCCAAAGCAACCGTCATAACCTTGAGAGCTGGTGTCTCTGTTGTGATTGGAGCTCGTCCTGAAGATCCCCTAGAAACCACTGTTTCCATTGAAACTTGGTTTTTGGATTGTAGGGCTGAATCAGAGTCTCATCCCTGATTATGACTTGTTCCATAGAACCATCTTCATTCGCTTTGGTTAAGACCTGAGGAGAGATCAGCTCTTTGACCTTGCTGGTCTGCTTTTGAGAGTTAAGACAAGTGTTCTGCTGAGAGAACTTGCCAAAGCCTTTCTCTGATTGCAGGGACATACTACACACGTTTTGTCTCAAATAAATCTGCACGTGTACAAACTGCAAACTTAACAGCAATCCTTTTTTTTTTTCTTTTACTTACCCTCATACATGGGATAAAAAAAATAAAGCAAAGACCCCGGTCAGGTTGCCAGGTATAGGAGGAATGACTTTTTCTCAAAGTAAGAGAACTGATTGACTTGTCATCCTGGAGCAGGCAGGATGAGAAAGAGAGAGAAAAAATGAAGCAGCCAGTCTTCGCCTCTGATCACATTATTGACTTTTTAACCCCCCAGTTCTAGAAAGGATTATGTTTCTTTTTTTTTTTTTAGGCATCACTGCCCTCTGGTGGTGGGAGTAGGAGGCCCAGCCTTTGCTCCTGTGAGCTGGAATTGAACCTCCAACCCAGTTGGCCACAGTCCCGTGCACAACCACCATGCCACCGGGGCTCAGCCAAGGATGATGTTTCTTAATGCAATCTTCCCAGGTCTTGGTATTTTGGTCAGCTGGTGTTTGGGCCAGATTTCATCAGCTCTCTGAGAGATATAGGCACTTCCTTCTGACTTTATATGTAGTTACATATAATATGTATGTAAAACATATGTATGTGTGTTATATGTAAAACATATATATGTATGTTATATGTAAAACAACTACATGATCAGCACTAAAGTTCCCTTCAGCCATTACTGTTTTAAAGATACTAAGAAATGGTAATAGTAACTTGTTTTGTAATTCACTCATTCACTGCCATTGAACTGATGCGGACTCATCTGGACCCTCCAGGACAGGGTAGAACTGCCCCCGTGGGTTTCAGAGACATAACTATGGGAGAAAAACCCAAGTCTTGCTCCTGAAGAGAGACTGGTGGCTTCAAACAACTCAACTTCAAACAACTCAACAGATAGCCACCTCTATCACCAGGACCGACCGCAAAATCCTGCAACTGTTCTTTTATAAGTGTATTTAAGATTTGATGAAACACTTATTTTGTGTCCTGCTATAGGAACGGGTCCTCTATGCTGGTTTCATCAATTCCGGGCCAACTTTTTGTTTCATAAGTTAGCATCTCTGAAATGGACCATGTCTTTAAGACCACAGAAATGTGGCAAGCACTTCTGGACAAACAGCCTTCTAGCACAGTTGTCAACTGAAGGGAGTCTCTATTCCAGGTGGCATACTTGGAACGCTATCATCCCTTGATATTTCAGTTCATCGATCACATGAGGTTCTTTTTTTTTTAACTGAGGGACTATCAGTCTTGTCGGAACATCTTCTGGTAAGATGAAAGAAAGGCGGACACTAAAATTGCAGAGAAGATGCTGTGGCCAAGAAATCCCAGCAACAAAAGTGGAACACTCTCAAGCAGTGCTGTTTCTCGGACACACTATGGGCCAGAGAGCTGCACTGGGGGGGAGACGGGCAACTGGGCTTCCTATTCCCACCAGGGTAGTGATGCGGGGGGCAGGGGAGGAATCTATTTCTAAATAAATCTAAAAGATCACTTTAGAGGGCTGAGCCCCGATGGCATAGTGGTTGAGTGCAGGACTGTGGCCCACTGGCTTGGTGGTTCAAATCCAGCAACAGCTCTCACGAGCAAGGCTGGGTAGCTCCCACAACCACCAGAGGGCAGTGATGCCAAAAAACAAAAACAAAAGAAAAAAAGATGTCTTTAGAGAAGAATATATATTTTAAACACGCGTTAAGAAAGCAGCATGACAGTTTAGTTGACAAGCATTTTTCTTTCTTCACAATATCCAAAATAGTGATGAATTCCCCCACCTCCCACCCCCCAGAACACCTTAAAGTCACCAAAAGAAGGAGATATTTCAGAGAACATAAAAAAATGAAAATGTAGGTTCAGAGGGAGGCGAAAACAGAGGGACTGATACCAAGGACTCAAGCAGAAAATACATGTTTATAAAATAATGATGGCAGCAGACGCATAAATATGCTTGATGTAATTGAGGGTATGGATTGTTATGAGCCCCCAATAAAATGATCTTTAAAAAAAAATGAAAAAGCCATGCCAACTCTCAGAATATTCATAATCTGAAAGGGAGGGCAGGGTTGCAAGCAGATGGAGAATAATGAAAGTGAAGTCAGTATAGGAAGGGAACATTCCTCCCAAGAAGTGCCAACAGAAAGACTGCTAAGTTTAAGAGAGGGCGGGATTGGACCAGGAAGGAGGCAGCATTTGAGAAGGGCTTTGGGGACATGGTAGGAGTCTGCCTGGTGGAACAGAGAACCACATGTAGGAGAATGGGCGTTCCTAGGAAGTCCTAGAGTGGCTTCATCTTTTTGCCTTCAGAGGTCCCTTTAAGAATGTGATGAGAGGGACCCTTGCTCTTCCCAGAAGTAAAGCGGATGTGTTACTCACAAGGAGGGTTGGGCATTCCTTCTGGGGATTGCTCAGTCACAGGGAGCAGAGGAGAGAAACCATGAGGAAAGCAGCCTTCCCAGAAAGCCCTGAGAAGCTGGTGGAGACTGAGGGGTCAGGTGGACTTTATCTGGAGCAAAAATATGTGTCTGGCTATCCTGGTGCGGAAGGCCTTCAAGCAAAGGAACAGCAGACCAGGGGAGAATGCACCCAGCCCAAGTGCTCGTGCTCCGTGGGGGCTTCAAGGAGCTGAGATTCGCCTGAGAGTCATTCCTGCTCTGACGTGGAGAATATGGGTTCCTGAACTGGGGGGGGTGAGGGGGGGATGTGACCAGGGAAGCATGGTTGGGGGCTGGAGAGTGTGGGGAGGGAGCAGGGCACAGGGAGGGATATATAGACATCGGTGCCATACTTCATTCAGGAAGTGTTGGCCACGTGATCAAGACCCTGCGAAGGAACCACTGCTCAGAGCTCTGGCTAAGGATGAAGAATCGGGAAGAGGGAGGGAGAACCTAGTGGCGATCATTTAGGGGTTTGTTGCCATTGGTTTTTGTGCAATTCAACAAACACCCTCTCACTGTCACCAAGTCCACCGTCCATCAGGGTAGGACTGCCTCTGTGGTTTCCACCATGCAGTAGGTGGTGGTTTCAAACTGCTAGCCTGTCGGGGCCCGATACATAACCAACCCACTCTGCCTTCGGGCAGCTCACAAACATTAGTTGGTCTCTGTCCCCCACCCCCAAGCCTACCGCCACCATCTGGCAGGAAGCCAGGCTGATCGTGGGCCTGGGGCAGAGCTTGCTTCTGCAAAGCCGTCCATTCACTTTGAGACCCCCTTGTCATGTTCCCATTCCTCACTAGGTGGCACCATTACGACGGTATTTACAGAGCCCCGCTCCTCTAAGTACAGTACTTCCAAGCAGAAAAACTGTGTCTCTGCGGGAATTCACCTTCCAAGGGTAATCCAGAAGGCGCCGGCCGGGGAGATGGCATTGGGAATGAAAGAACGTCACGACGACTCTTCTGACTGTAACACAGCCTTCTGGCTGAGTGCCTTTTCAAGACACGAGGGGGTTTCTAGCTTGGAAGGAGGCTGGGCATACATACATACATTGGGGAAGAATCACCACCACCACCACCCCCCTGCCCCCCGGCTCAGTTCTGGGAACAAACTCAATCTCAGACCATCACAGCTATCCTGCCACCAGTTAGAATTGACTTAGTGCGACTATTTCTCTAAAGCCACATCTGGTGGCATCATGGATGAGGCATTGGACTTCTGTGGGTGTGAACCCACTGGCTGCTCCTTGAGAGAAAGGGAGGAAAAAAGGAGGCTTTCCGTTCCCTGGGAAGCGTTAGTCTCAGAAGCCCAGAGGAGCAGTGCTGCCCTGTCCCATTACAGGGTCGCAATGAGTCAGCATGCACTCGGTGGCAGTGAGGCTGACCTTGAATTTCTTCATTGAAAGACACAAAGAGATTGACATGCCGGAGCGTCCTTTAGAGAGGCCAGCCAGGGGACCGGAACAGGAAGAGTGGTTAGGAGTAAGTAACCCAGACGTGTGGGCACACAGTCACACAATGGGTCCAGAGGGAGAGAGGCAGCCCAGGGCATGGAGGGGCCTTCTTCTCACCCTGGAGATCAGCACTGCTCTGGCAAAGAGGGAAGCGGTGGCCGCGGGGAGTCTTAGCACCTGGCATGCGTCAATAGGATGAGTGTTGAGCAGGTGGTTAGGAGACAGGCTGAGATGAAGATTGCGTTTCCTTGGGAAATTGACGACCCTGGAGGCAAAAGTGTTAGGCATCCCAGACTTGGGTAAATGATGTCTTTGCTATTTTTCAGGCTGTAAAAAAAAAAAAAAATCTCATCTTCTAGCTCAGTGATTCTTACTTCGAGGGAGAATTATCATGATGTAGTCTTTGAAGAATTCGGTGAAAACAATGGACCTTCTCTCTAGAGGACACACATGGAACAAAGTTTTGCATTCAACTGCAAGGGGTGGCAGTCCCCTGAAGTGCCTGCGAATTCCAGGTTGGGAATCCCACTGGAAACTCCCTCATGGGCGGCATTCTCAAGGAGAACCGAGAAGAAAGTGAACAGTTGGGAGGAGAGAGTCAGGTGACAAATCTGTGAGGGATTCCTGTGAGGTACCGATGTGGGTGACTGAACAAGGCTGGAGAATTGCCTCCTCTGGGACCCTTTGTCTATCTGGACTTCGGGGTGGAGGGGCAGCTAGACAACCTCTGGGAGGCTTCAGCTAAGCACTGAGGACACAGTGAAGGTGCAGGAAGGGCTCTGAAATAAAACCAAGGGGCAAAAGGCTCGAGAAGACCTGTCTTATCCACATGGGAAAGAGGCCTCCGCATGAAGCTGTATCCATGAGCACTTGGAGACATGGACTTCATTCTCCCAGAAGGCCATTTTCTGGGGTCCATTTTCATATTCCCATTCACTGGACTCTAAGAACAGTCCTTGAGCAAGGCCTGAACCTCACTTTCTCATTCCAGTTACAAAGAGGACGAATAACTAAAATTTAGATCTTGGAGCAGATGGGGCTTGGTCCTCTGATAGAATAGCATCAGAGGTCTTAAAGGTCTGTCTTTTCAAAGAGAGGAGAGTATTGCTTGTTTTGGAAGACGTATAGGCATCCATATACTGGAGGAAGAACTGCCCCCTTAGTTCTGGGAAAACTCAGAGGCCATCGTAGCCTGTGGTGACAGAATTGCTGAGAGTGACTTTCTCCAAGACCAGATCTGATCTGAGACATCCATATGAAGAAGCACACACCAACTTGTGTGACCCCAAAACTGTAATATCATTCAAATCCGAAGGAGGGAATGGCATCCGAGCTTAAACTGTGAACAGAATGCTACGGATGAAAGGGGGAGCACAAACTCCATTTGCAGAGTCCCCACATGGATTAAGCTTCTGGAGAAACCCCTCTGACCATAGTTCAGGGAAGTGAACAGCCTTGTTATCAGACAGCATTGTGGTTAGGCACATGTCGTTATGTTTAATGTCTAATCATTCGATGTCCCTTTTGACCCATTTTAAAGTTGTTTCAGCAAAAGTGAAGGGGAGATGCATGTGGACTTTCCTTTGACCGTGGACCAGCGATGTCAATTTACTGCCTATCAAGCAGAGTGCATTGGAAAGCAGATGGCAGATGCACGTCAGTTAAAATTTAATACCTTATCAAAAAATAAAAATAAGAAAATGTAATACCTTATCATTTTTACCTCCCTTTTGACCCATTTTCCCTTTGTTCTAGTTTTTCCTGTTTTCTGCTTTCTGTTGGATTGAGATCTTCTGCTTTGTTATTGTTCTTGGTTTCTTTGCTGTTATTGGGTATGTTTTTCTGTATATGAAATCCAGGATCAGCTGATCTCAATGGAGGCAGTAACTGAATTAATGGTTTCTTAGGAGTGTGGCAGGGGAGGTTGGGGGGAAATGGGGAACTAATAACACTGAGTACAAGAAAGAAGAAAATGCCCTGCCATTGATTGTGGTGATGACTGAACAGCTGTTTTTAATATGGCTGAACTATTGAATTGTATGATGTGAATTTCATGCCAATAAAACATGTTTAAGGGCTGAGCACCGGTGGCGTAGTGGTTGTGCGCGGGACGGCGGCCCACTGGGATGGAGGTTCAATTCCAGTAGTGGGGCTGGGCCTCCTACTCCCACCACCAGAAAGCAGTGATGCTCCCCCCAAAAATAAAATAGAATAAAACATGTTTAAAAATAAAATACAAAAAAATAATAATACCTTGGGGCTCTTTAAATCAGAGAAATTTCGGTTTCCTAAATTACCGCAAAGGAGTTACCATCTTAGGCTCTTTAAGTCATGCAGGCCTAGGTTTTCGGCTCTGCCAAGTCCGAGCATCTGACCTTGAACAAGTCTCGGAGTGAATCTGTTTCTTGAACTGTTGAGTGGAAAATTAGTAGCATTAACTTCCTGCTCTGGTTGGGAGATGAGTGCCTGTCTAACACACAGGGCTTAATCAACAGTGGTTGTTCATGTTATCATTAGGGCTACATGTACTGGGAGAAAAGCAGGAACTTGCCCACCGACCCTCGGGGACATTTCCCACTTACAGGCAGGTTGTGACTGCCTCTTTAGAGTCCCTCTATTAGCACACAATCCTGAACCGATGCATAACTCAGGACTTCTCTGGTCATGTGTGTGGGAAGGTCAACCCCCAAACGGATTGTTCCATGAACACTTATGGTCCAAGTTAGCTTAGGAATCTCACCATCTCCTTATCCTTCATGCTGTCCTGAAAGATAAAGCGTCTTTAGATGGGGGAAGATGATATAAATCACATAAAATGAACGTTTCCAGAAGGTACCCTTGGGTAGTTTTGTTTTCCCAACAGTCAGTCACCAGCCCACCCACCCACTCAAGTGAACTAACAGGAAACAAACATGTGCACAAGACTTCCTAAGGGTCTTAGGTAGCCCCAGCGATTTCTACACTCATTTTACACACTCAGAATCTATGCTTCAAGTAGTTGATTCGGCGTTGGGACTGAAATTTCTATCCCACATTTGGATTCGTGCCTTCAGTGTTCTTCGTTGGTGCCTGAGCATGCACTCACACATGCAAACACACACACACACACACACACACACACACAGCATCCCTGTTTGTTCTGCTACCAAATTCCGTTCCAGGGTGGCTTTGAAAAATCTCTACTTTGGCCCAAGGGAGCGAGCAAGTGAGCGAGGGGTGAGAGTTGATGTGATGTCCGTCTGGTTCCCCAGGGGAACACCTTACCACATTCTCCACCAGAGTCCGGCAGTTACTTTCAGTTCCTTTGTGATGCGTCCCTACCTCACTGTAATCCCAGGGCAAGCCCTCCCAAACCATTACGTAAAGCAATCAATCCTTGGTTTCCGTGAAGCCACAGTCCAATTTATAGGGCCCCCATCCGATTCAGAGTAGGACTACATACCACAGGGCTTACAAGGGCTAACTTTTCAGAATAGATCCACCAGAGTTTGTGTCCAAGGTGCTTCTTTCTGAGTGGACTCAAGCTTCCAACCTTGGGTTGGCAGCTGAGAGTTCTCTGTGGCCATGAGGGTCCCTAACCCTTTCCTGGAACAAATGTCACCCCAGACTTAGAGAAAATCACCTCCCACAGGCCAAGTGCTTCCCATCTGGAGTTCTGGTGACTATTACTGTTAGCTGGGAGTCTCTCCACACACCTTGCTTCTTCCCTAGTCCAGATTGAGGTCAAGGTCTAGGATGAAAGGGCCCGGAAGGCAGAGCTGGCAGTGGCTGTCCCAACCAGGGGAGGTCATCTCCTTGGGGTTCAAAGCAAGGGGAGGGGAGGGAAGGCAGGGTCCTCGCAGTCCCACTAAGCCCTGGTCCATGCAGTGAGCCCAGAAGCCCCACCCCGCCATCCCCCTAGTACCAGTCAGCAAGGAGGGGAGATGACACCTCTTTATTCAGGTTAACACCAAGGAAAGCATTGAAAAGGGGTACACAAAGGAAAAGGGGGGCACACAAAATCACCACTCGAAGAGGCGGGAGGGGAGGCACATCACTTGGGGGCCCTCAGGACAGCCACATGCTCCATGCCCTGGTGGGGGTGGCAGGGGAGAAGGAAGCACCATGATAGCTTGGAACTCACAAAAGGGTTGGAAGGCCCCTGAAACTAACAGCCACAAGTCCTGGCCCTCAGGGCTCACACGCTACGACACAAGTGAACACACGGCACACACACACAGGACATCATGGAGGCAAAACCAGAAGGCAGCGGGCGGGGCATACACCGGCAGGAAAACTCAAGTGAAGCAGGTGGAGCCAGGAGAGCAGAGCGAGTGCGCTGTGGGCTGCAGCTCCCCGAGAGTCCCTCAAATGTCCCCTACAGCTGGGCTGCGGCTGGGCACCCTAGTCTCTGCCTGTGCGCGCTCTTTGTTCTCTAAGTCCCGGGAAGAAGAAAAGCCATCCCAGATGAAGTCAGTGACAAGGCAGGTTCTGCTCTGCATGCAAAATCCTAGAGGTTGAGCTAGTTGGTCTCCATGCACATTCATTGCCAGCTCCTCCCACCCTAGGGACCCTGGGAGTCCCGTTCCCCCCACCCCCCTTATCCAGCTTCCTAGGGCTGCAGTAGTCCCCTCAAGCTTCCTTTACCAATCAGTCGCAGAGATCGGTGAGGGGAGAGGCTTCTGCAGAGCACGGAATAGCTTAGGCTTCAGCAGAAGGGTACACGTCCCGTTGCCAGAACAGACTACCCCCAATTCCTTAATTCCTAGGTATATCTCTCGAGATTATTTGCCATTGTCCTACATAAGTCCTTTTTCACAATAGAAGGAAGAAAAAAACCAAAATTTTATTTACACAAGTCAGGGGTTCTCCTGCTGGCCGGGGATGGGGGAAAGGGGAGGGGAAGGAATGGATAGGAGTCCAGTGATGGGTGCTTCCTCTCCCGGAACCTCACCTTTCCGCCGTTCGCTGCGGCTCGCTCGGGTGGAGCAGAAGGACTGCTTGCTGCTCCCAATGTCTTTTCCCCAACCGATCATTCCTTGGGACTCTCTCTCTGCCTGACCCGGGAGGGTGGCGTCGGCCGGCGGAGGAAAGCATGCTGCGCGCCGCAGTTCCGTCCCCTCGCGTCATGCACTGAGAAAAAGCCACAGCCAGCTGGGAGAGGTGCCCCCGCGGAGTCCCCTCACTCACAGGGAGGCCTCGTCCTCCAGCTGCAGCAGGGTAATGTCAGGCAGATCCAGGGACTCCACAAGTGGCCCACCCCCTCCAAGGAGACCGGCACGGGGGTTCTCTGGGTGCTCACAGTGACTGGGGGGTGTGGCGGGCACCAGCACTTCCTTCTCCTCCTCCTCCTCCTCCTCTTCTTCCTCCTCCTCGTCTTCCTCCTCTTCCTCCTCCTCCACCTCCACCTCCTCTTCTTCCTCTTCCTCTACTTCCTCCTCTTCTTCGTCGTCAACATCTTCGTCCTCCTCCTCTTCATCCTCTGGATCGTGACCCAGTAAGCCGCTGTCCCCGGTCCCAGGCGAAGCGTTCTCAGGCTCTTGGGGGGCGCCGGGGCCAGCGACCACGCCCGGGCCACCCTGGCGGGGCGCCGTGGTCATAATCTGGCACATGGAGACAATGGCCCGCTGGTTGGCGCACACGTCGTCCGAGAGCACCTGGATGTGCGAAGCCTGCTCATCCAGGGCGCCCCGCATGGCCCTCACGTCCTCAAAGAGGGCCTGCAACTGGGCTTTGAGGTGCTCCATCAGTTCCTTCATGCCGCCGTTGTACTCCCCGGAGATCACGTCCCCCACGACCGGCACGGTGGACACCTCCAGGGGCGCCGGCAAGTCGCCGCCGTCCTTGGTCACGATCTCCAGCAGGCGGTCCTCCATTGAAAGGCAGCAGCGGGCTGTGGCGGCTCTGGGTCCGGCCGGTCGGGCCTCCAGGGTGGAGAAGGGGCGGGGAGGGGGGGGGTCCCCGGAGGAGGCGGGGAGGAGCCCAGGGACCAGGAGGCTCCCAAGAGGGGCGAGCAGGCGGCCGGGGCGGAGGGTGCGGACCCGCTCGGGGGAGGGCGCGCAGAGGCAGCGGGACAAGCACCGGGCGAGGGTCCCGGGACCGGCGTCTCTCGGGCTCGGCCCGGGGCGAAAGCTCCGGCTCCTGCCTGGTCTGTGGGGTTGCGCCCGTGGTCAGCGCCACGAGGAGCCAGTACCCGCCGCTCTCCCGAGACACGGGGGCGCTCGCCGAGGGGCTCGGGGCTGGGCCAGCAGCGGGTCCGGCTGCGGACTCCCCCGAGCCATTAACGGGCAGCGCCCGCGAGCGTGGTTGGAGCGGCAGGGGCGGGTCTCCCTGCGCGCCGGGGCGCGGATGCTCCTCTGTTTCCAAGGCGACGCAGGGCACGTAAATGACGTGTGTCTCCATAGCAACCAGGAAGTGGAGAAGAAAAAGGAGCCGAGGGCCGGAGAGCTGCAGCAGGGCTCTGGAGTCGGAGCTCGCGGGTGGGGCGCGAGGGAGGGCGGGGCGCTGCAGTGGCCCGGGTCGGGCCGGAGAGCGTGCGGCTGCCACGTTCCAGGGGGCAGCAGGCGAGGGCACTTTGCTGCCCTCCCCCAGATTCCACCCCCCCCCAAGTCTGGTTCTTAGCTGAGCACGACTGCCGGGAGAGGATGCTCCCCGGCCGGCAAACCTTTCCCTGAGGCATGGCGCAGAGCCCGGCCGCCCTCTGTCCCCCAGCCGCCCGCAGGGGCCGGGTGGAGAGGCCGCAGCGAACGTCCGGCGGGAGCGGGTGCGCGGCGCCCCCAGGGCTCCACGGGCCGCGTCCTCTCGCTGCAGTTCATCAAGCCGCTCTCTGCAGAAAGCGCCGACATTGACGGAGGATGGGATTCCCTTCGTGGGGCACCCAATGGCTCCTACCCAGGCCCGAGAATCTTTCTCGGGGGGGGGGGGGGGGGAGCGAGGCAAAGCGCTCACGTTTTGAGAAAGAAGGCGCTACGGAGTGTAGTAGCTCTTTGGTTTCCCACCCCGGCCCCCCACCCACGGACTCCCCAGCCCGAGCACTGTCTGGCAGCAGCAGAGGAGACCAGCGCTCAAAGGCTTTGTTGCGTGGATGCTTGGGCAAGAACCGCTGCGGCCCAGTCCCTCGCACGGATGGGGACGGAGGCTCTCTGAGCTGCCGCCGTTCTGACTCAGGGCAAATCCATGGGTGCTAGGTAGTTTTCAAAAGTGCAATTTTGGGGAAATCAGATCGTCGGGTCTGTCGTCGTGGTTTGGTTTGAAATGCCAACTTACTGGCTAGTCGAATGCTAACTTCACTCAAGGACTCCGCACACACACACACACACACACACACACACACAAGCGTGACCACAGGGACCCAATAGGACAGAGGAGAATGCCCTTTTGGGTTTTCAAGGCTGCGACCTCAGAGCCCTAGTGGCGTGCCAGCTAACACGTTGGGCTGCTTCCTGGAAGATCCGCAGTTGGAAACCACCAGCTATTCTGCAGGGGGAAGAGGAAGCTTTCTACTCGCCTAAAGATTTCCCAAGTCTTGGAAAGCCACACGGGCCGTTCTTCTCTGGCCCATTGGATCTCTGTGAGTCAGAATCGGCTAGATGGCAGTGAATTATTTTAGTCCTTATGGAAGTAGATCGGTACAGGGTCTTCTGTGAGCTACTGATCCTTCTGACGCCTCGTTTTTAAGTAGGTTTTTAAGTAGGTGTCAAAACCTAAAGCCCCAAACACCCAAAACCAAGTCCACTGCCCTCAATTCGATACCAATCCATAGCAACACCTTGCTAATGGCAAGAATCTCAGATCTTGTCATTAGCAGTTGAAGGCTTTACCTGAGAGCAGCGCCAGGGCTTCTGACATGGATGCTTCAAAACAAAACAAAAACACCCTCAAATTCATTGCCCTCGAGTGGATTTCTACTCAGCAACCTGCAGGTCAGGGTGGAAAAGTCCCTGTGGGTGACTCTTTAAAGGAGTAGAAAGCCTTGTCTTTCTCCCACAAAGCAGCTGGTAGTTTTGAGTCGCCGACCCTGTTGTTGCAGTCCAGTGCACAACCACTATGCCACAAGCCTTCCTTAAGCCTACACCAGAGTACGTGGACTCAAGTTTTGCTTGTGCCTCTCATTAATTCAGAGCTCTTACCAGTTTCCCAAAGTGGATGCAATCCAGAGGGCCTGCAAAAGCAGCCTGAGTAGTGCATGGGTTTTCATTGCCAGAGGTTGCTAAGATTTGTTTTTTTATAAAAGGTGTGGTAGGTCAAATAAGTTTGGCAGTCTATGCCTTAGACAGACAATTTTCCTGATCAGTTTGGGAACTGGACAGAATAATCCTAGAATATCTAACCCCCTGAGTAACACTGTGCATCAGCTCACAGATAAAGGGGTGAAACTGGTGACTGCTGCATGGAGAGGCTGGGTGGGGGTGCTCTGTGTGAGGATAATTCCCTTTCCCCCCAACCCAGGACCCATGGACTGAGTATCCCAAGCCTTGGTGACCACCCCTTGCCCTGTGTGGAAGGTGAGTAGGAAGATGATACGGGTGCATTTAATATATTTGCAGATGGCACCAGAGCGAGAAGCAGTAGCCCTTCAACGGCAGCATTCTAATCAATAACACAAAGCCAGACCCCCTGCCATCAGTAGATTATGACAGGTCAAAGTACAACTTTTCCAAAAGGTTTCTAAGGCCATCAATCTGTACAGCAGTGGACGGCTACAGCTTTCCCCTGGGGAGCAACTGATGGGTTCAAACTGCTGGCTTCTCACTTTGCAGCCCAGTGCTTGGCCAATTAATAATGACCCTTGGTGTCAAAGCAGTGAATCTCTACAGTACCCACCCAAAGGTTGTCACTTCGAACCCATCCAGCTGCTCTGAGGGAGGAAGACCTGGTGATGTGCTTCTCTAAAGATGACAGTGACCACTTACCTGGCAGGGGAGATACCAAGATCATCATGAAGGTATTTTCCCAGGGAGAAGCTTGTCCACTGCACTTTGCATGCCCTGAAAGCTGCCATTTCCCCAAATGTGGGAAGTTATACTGCATAAATGATGGTAGGGGAGACTGGGTTCACGTGCTCCCTTGTAGGTAGGTAGGTAGATGATAGATTTGATATAGATATCACAGTCAAAAGAAACCCTATGCACTGCGGTCCACTGGGATGGAGGTTCGATTCCAGCTCCACGGAGCAAAGGCTGGGCCTCCTACTCCCACCACCTGAGGGCAGTGATGCCCCCCAAAAAACCAACCAAACAAAAACAAAACAAAAAAAGAAACCCTACGCAATAGTTCTATTATGTCTTCTGCGATCACTATGAGTCAAAAACCACTCAACAACCCCTAACCACAGCCTCAGTCAGCTGGAGAAGCCCAGCAGTCAGAAGGGAGCCCAGGGAATGTAGCCCCTTACCCTTGGACAGCTGCCTGCAGGATCAGCTGTTCCCACCAGAGAGAGAAAAAAGTCGCTCCTATAAAGTTAAAAAGCCTTGGAAGCCCACAGTTCTACTCTGTTCTATAGGGCTTCTGCGAGTCAGAATAGAGAGATGGCTTGCTTTGTTTTTGCTTGTTTGGGGGCTAAGTAATTAGAAACCAAAGATGACGTTCACAAGAACAAATAAATCTGGAAGGGAGGAATAAACTGTATCCCTGCATGACAGGGACAAGACAATCATGGGTGAGGGTTTTATATGTTAATAGTTCAATGGTAAGGAGCCCTGGTGGCATAAGGGTTCAAGCACTAGGTTGCCAAGCCCAAGGTGGGCAGTTCAAATCCATCAGCATAATGCTTCACTAACAATTAATGGCCTTGAAGGCCCTATGGACATCTCTACTCTGTCCTATAAGGTCGCTGTGAGTGAGAATCGACCAGATGATGGGTTCATTGGGTCTGGTTCAATGGGAGCAAGCTTGGGCCCTTAGGTTTCTCTAGTGAAGAGTGGGGCCCAGCAAACATATGTGTGACACTGCACAACTATTTTGTCTTTGCCTGCTTCACTGCTATAACATTGAAATAAATTGGAAATATCCTCAAGACCCAGCAACAGAATGTTTAAATAATCTAAAGCATTGTTGATATAAAAATATAGTAATTATGAAACCCAGAATAGGCAAATCTATAAAGACAATAACTAGAACAAGTCTTCCTGGGATTGTGGCAGGGAAGGTGGGGTAAAGGGGGGCTGATAGCAAGGAGTTAAGAAGGAAGGATATGTTTTGAAACTGATTGTGGTAGCAATTATATTGCTTGATATGATTGAACTATATAATAGTATGATGTCTGGATTAGCTTCAAATAAATTGGTTTGGAGAAAAAAATAGGTAGTTATTACAAATCTGTTTCTAAAACCAAATAAATGAATAACAACAACAACAATAGACTCATAGTGTCATATTTTCTAAAGCTTAATAATTTAACTGTACTACTTGCTCATTCCTCCCTTCACTCATTCCACTAACGTGAGCACTCCCATTCTAGTTATGACTGTCATCACAATGTTCCCCACAAGTTGGTCCTAAAACCCTGGCTCAAAAGAGAACAGATGTATGGCCCAAAGATTGTAAACAATAAAACCAGAGGAGGCAATTGTATTCAAGCTTAGATTCTGGGGACCCTGTATACAGTGGGCTTTGCATGACAGTGAAAGCTCAAAATATATGAGAAGTAGCCTCCATTGAACTCCCTCAGACCACTGACCGGGCATGTTAATACCCTTGCTCTCAGACTGCACTGGAAAGTAGATTGCTGCAGAAATAGTTAGATTAAAACTTAACAGACTCTCATTGGTTTTCCCTTTTGAGTCAGTTTTAATTTGTTTTAGTTTCTACTATCTTCTGCTTTCTTTTGGATTGAAGTTTTTGTGTTTTATTTTGTTGTCATTGTTAGGGTCTTTTGTATGATTTTCTTGACATGAAACAGGATAGGTGATTCATACAGATAGTAACTAGGTTAATCGCTTCCTAGGGTTATGGAGCCCTCGTGGTGTAGTGGTTGTATATTGGGGTCAATCCCGAAGATCCACTCCTCAGGAGAAAGATGGGGCTTTCTCTCCCTGTAAACAATTACGGTCTCAGAAACTCACAGGACAGTTTTACCAGGCTTTATAGGGGCACTAAGAGTCAGCATCAACTCGACGGTGGTGAGATTATTTTTCAGTGGTATAGCAGGGAGGTATTAGGGAGCTAATAATAATGGGTACAGGAATGAAGAAAATGTTTGTGTTAGTCCTGGTAGACTAGAGAAACAAATTCATAAAAACACACATGGATATAAGGGAAAGGTTGATATAGAAGAGGAAGGGGACATTGAGACTGCATCCCAACCCAGTTCAGTCCAAAGTCATAAGTCTGATATTAGCCCCTATGTCCAAAACCAAACTATAAAGTCTCCTTCCAACTCAACGAAGCACATGCGATGACACCAGGACAATCTAGATGCATCTCAGCACTGGCAGGAGTCTCTCTGTGGCTTCTCCGGCCCCAGAGGTCTGGTTCCATCAGGCAAACCCATGTGGCTTCTCCTCCAGCTCCTCCAGGTTCCAGGACTCAGGATCCATTAGCATGCCACCATCTTGTCTTGCTGGTAGACCAACTCCCAGAGACTGAGTCAAGTCTCTGTTCTCCAATTGGGAAATACCACGAGACTTCTCAGAATCCTCAGAGAAAGCCATGCCCACACAGAGGCCTCATTGGCTCTCTCCAGATTGGCAGGCTAGACTCCACCCCTAGACTCCCAATCATGAAATTGACACGAGCACAGGACTGCCACAAGGTTCTAAAACCTATTCTGATGATAATTGCACAACTCTTTAAATATATTTAAACTACTGAATTGTATGGCACATGAATTATATGCCAATAAAATTTGAAACAAATAGAAGACAGAAATGGCTTTCCTTGCTTTCTTTAAGAAGTCAGCAAAAGAAAAAGAAAGGAGTCAGCTGGTCTTTACAAAAAGTCTAAATGCAAACAGTATCAAAGAACCAGGATCACAGTTGAACCAACACATCACACATTTCTGATCCCACCACAGCAGCTTGGGCTAAGGGAAGACACGGTTTGGTCCTGCTGGTCACCCCAGCCTTAGAGAACTCTGCTATCGCCAAATAAGGCTGCATTTTTGCCTGAAACTGTTACTTCTATCTCTTGGCCTGTACTTCAAGGAGAGGAGTTCATCTTGGCAGCCCCCTCACCCTTCAGGTAGGTCCCTGCTTTCTACCTATAAGGAGCGGCCCTGCCCCCATGGTAGGCCTCTTGTCATAGCAGTCCTTGACCCTCCATTCAAACTCACCTCCGCCCAGGAGCAGCTGGGTTATGCCATCATACAGGCCCTTTGTCACTGTGGTTGAGGATACTATATATGTCAAGCATAGGATGGCAAGATGACATCATGCTGCCCAGAGGCACTGGCCATGAAGTCTACTGCTAGCACAGGAGTTGCTGAGCCTAGAGGGAGAGGGGATTCTTGGAGAAGCAAGAAAGAACATGGGAAACAGGTGCAGAGATCAAGGGGTGTGGCTGATCCAGTCAAGTTCCAGGTCAGACATTTGAGAGCCAAGGGTAGGTGGGAACTGGGGGAGTGGACCCCTTGCAGGACTTGAAGATAGAGGGAGAAGAGCCAGATCATTTCAGAATTCCGCGGGGAAATTAGACACTGGCGAGTTGAAGAAGGCTTTCAAAAATTCACAGCAAACTCCCTGCCGTTGAGTTAATGCCGACTCATACCCATTCCGTAGGACAGAAAAGAAGGGCCCCGGTGGGTTTCCAAGACTGAGACTCTTTCTGGAAGCCTCCCCTTTCTCCCTTGGAGGGCTTGATGATTTCAAACTGCTGGCTTTGTGATTAGCAGTCCAACACAGAACCACCAATAGAGCAGGACTCCTTGGAGAAGGGTCTAGTCTCTGAAACATAAGGGGTCCAGATGCAGAAAGCAAATCAGAGCCTCCTCTGGCTGGGTTACAGGGCTGGGGCCTCTGGATGCCAGTGCTCGAGGGTTGTTGAATGGGTCTGTTCCCAAGCAGAAGGAGATGTGGAGCCAAGCTAGAATCTTCAAAGGGACGGAGACATCTCACTCACTTCCACTGACTCATGCTGACTCATGGCTGCCTTATAGGACAGGGTAGAACTACCCCCATGAGTTGCCAAGAAGATAGCTCTTTATGGGCATAGAAAAAAAAACCATTTTTTGTCAGAAAAGTGGATGGGGGTTTTGAAGTGTTCACGTCTTGGATGACAGCCCTACTCATAACCACTATGCCACCAGGGCTACTACCTGAGAAGAGTGAGTGAAAGTAAACCCGGTGCACTCCTCTGCTTACTGCTTCTGAGCTTCTGCGAGCCACCTTCCATGTGTTCTCCTCAAGTTCTCATAATAACCCATTATGCACAGATGTAGCTTTCTGCCAGGCTCCTTCGGCTCTAGCCTCACATTCTCCGTCACTTTGTGTGTGTGCCTCTGAATGTCTCTGGCGCCTATGAGATGTCTGGTGCTCGTGCCCGTAGCTGGGGTCCTCTTTTGCACAGCAAGTCCTACCATCGTGACGCAGCGACTCCCTGGACTCAGGTCCCCGGCAACCATGCACGTCAAGGTGCCGTTGACGGCTTGCTGCACCTGAGTCCCCAAGTCCCAGGCAATAACCCCCCCGATTTAACTTTTATGAAGCCAAGGTACCTCGTGGCCCATTTCAGCAAGATATCACATTCCAAAAGCAAAACAAAACACATTCAATCGCCAAAAGGATTATAAAGCAATTTATACTTTTTATTAGAGTCTCTAGGAAAAGTCCAATGGGGTTACATTCTCTGCACAGAGCAAATCATCTCAAATTCCTCATCCCTCCTCTCTGCGTCGCGTATAATACGGCTTTGCTATCGGCGCCTACCAACAATTGGGACGGTGAGGCAGGACCCGGTCAGTGCATAAGGTCGCTATGGGTGGGCACCAACTTGATGGGACCTAACAGCAATAACATAGCCTGACACCCCCTTTTCCCCCCAATGCCCCCAAACTTTCCTTCACACCTTGCCTTTGCTTTCTCCCTCCCCGACTTCCTTCGCTTCTTGGATGTATATTTTTTTCTCTTCCTTGAAGTGAATGTCCTTGTCTTTCTCACATAATCGAGTCCAAGCTTGCCTCCGTTTCCTAATCTGCCCTGGTACCCGGTGCCCAGCTGTTAATAACAGGACCTCCCAAGAGGGTCAAAGGGACGGAGAGGCGAAGCATGCTCAGGTTGCTGTGGGCTTTGTGCCATGTCGGCTAGGCTTCCTCAGGCCCGGAAAGAAGTGTGCTGGGTGTTACGACCTGCTCTGCTCATTGCCTCCCTTCGCACGGGCACAGAGAAATGAGCACAAGGATATGCCAACATCCTCATCCCTTGGGAGCCTCTGAGCGGAGAAGGAGGCTGGCTTAGATACTAAGTGCTGCTGCCACACAAAGAAGGCAAGCAGGAAACTTCACAAAGCAAAAATGTCTCTTTTCACAGTTCTGGAGGCTAAAAGTCTGTTCAGGGGCTCAGCCGAGTTATTCCTTTCCTCTTGGTGGCCCCAGATGTCCCTTGAGTTCTTAGCCATCCCCCCATGGGTGCCTCTGTGTCCAGTGTGTTCTCTGACCGGGTTAGGATTAGGATAGACCCTACACAGACAGGTATGCATTCAACGGCTTGATTACACTCCATTTGGCTGCAATGATGGACAGTAATTGTATTCCATTCCCTTGCTTTGCATTGCATCTATGGGTTGACATCTCCAACACATATTTGGGGCGGTTACCGTTCCACCTTCAACACAACCAAACGATCCCCCATTTTTCAAAGACTTTAAGGTCACTGGGAGAAAGACGTGGCTTTTTACTCCCGGTAAGAGTTAGAGTCTCAGAAATCCACGGGGGCAGTTTGTGCTCCATCGCTATGAGTCAGAATCAACTTGATGGCAGTGAGCTTGGCATTGAGTTTGTTGGCTTGGTTTTGTGCCGCTGATGTGTCCATAAGGTGAACTGCACAACCCCACCCCTCACTTAAGGCCTAAGGTTGACTTTCACTTGCTTGCTCTGTGAATTTAGATAAAATTCCATCCTCTTTCTTTCTTTTTTCTGACCAAGACTTCCAGGGGCCCCCTACTAAAATGACCCTTCGTGCCAACTCACCCCTCTCTGCTGGTATAGACGAAGCCCAGGTCTACACTGAAGGCTCCTATATCAACACTTGCATAGGATTTTTTTTAAAAACCTCATCTCCCAGTGCATGTTCAATCATCCACCTTCTACCCTTCAGACATGATCAGTTCCGGCCCAAGTGCTTCTGGGCAAACTGGCCATAGACCCAGAGGTCACCGAAGCTCTGAGACCACTGGTGACCTTGCGTGCAGAGCCCTGGGCACTGCCAAGCTGCTCCAGTGATGTCTGCCCTCAGAAACAACTGAAGTGTCAGTTCTGTTCTTGAAACAACTTAAGATTCATTTGGCCCCCAGTCAGAGTCCCCATCAGGCATTGTTAAGCTGAGCTATCTGGAAAGATTCATGATGTCTGGTGCCTTGGAATGATTTTGCCGGACCAATTTCCTCTTGGATTATCAGCCTAATGTAAAGGGAATTATGCCCAGGTAGAAGTTCCTGAGGGGCGCACGTGTTTAAATTCTCACCTGCTGACCCCAAAGGTTAGAAATTCAAGTCCATCCAGCAGCACCTCAGAAGAAAGATGCCTGCTTCTGAAAAGTCCGCCCACGAAAGCCCCCTGCAAAGCAGTTCTCTGAGACGCACGGGGTTGGATAAGGATTGCCCACTGTGCTCAGGGACATTCTAGAAAGGGGTCTCTTCAAGGATGTTTAGGCTAATCTCCAAGATCTCCTCTGCACGTTCATCTCTTGAGGAAGCCTGTAACATTCAGAGACAATGTCTAAAACATTTTGTAGATCTCACTCTAATCCAATTAGCCGGGTTGTGGCTACCCTTCCTAGAAGGCCTAAAATTACCATCAAAAGTGGTGTCTAGGCCTGAGCCCCGATGGCGTAGAGGTTGAGTGCGGGACTGTGGCCCACTGGGTTGGCGGTTCAAATCCAGCAGCAGATCTCCAGGAGCAAAGCTGGGCCTCCCACTCACACCAGAGGGCAGTGAAGCCTCCCCCCAAAACAAAACAAAACAAAAAAACTGGTGTTGAGCGCTGTCTTTTTGCTATGGGGTGGCATCGCCTGGGCCAGCAAGGCACCGTCAGCTATAGGTTAGCAACCACTCAGAGAGTAGGGTCTGGTTCCATTCCACAGACGCAAATGCGCACTGCACTCGCCGTCACGGATAGGGTCCCCCAGTGTCACGAGCACTTCAAGATGTGGCCGCAGAAGCAGGTTCTCCGGCAGAATGAGGGGAGAAGTCCCTGTCAGCCACAGGTGTTCAGAGGACAGGCGTGCATTTTAAAGCACCAGGATCCTACTGGGACAGCTCCAGTGGCTCTCTCTCACCATCAACTCAACCTGATCCGACCTCTCCACTCAGTTCCTGTCCACCTCTCGGACTTACCTGGTGCTTGTCCGTACTCCAGCCGCACTGGCCTCCGTGCTAGTCCACGGCCTAAGATCCGCCAATAGGCTGCACCTCTCCTCTCTAGATTCGACAGTACGCTCTTCCTTACTCTCTACACATCAAATATCGCCCTCTCGGGGAGGCCCCTGACCAGGACCATATGCAAACCCGCTCCCACCCCCTTCCCCCAACCAAAAAAAAAACCCCAAACCCGCAAATGCCTGTGGAGTGTATGCCAACTCACAGCATAGCACTTGAGTGCCGGAGTAGAACTGTCCCACGCAGTTCCCAAGGCTGCCCGAGGCTGCCAGTCATTACAGACATGGGATAGCGCACCGTTCTGCCACCGAACAGCTGGCGGCTTCGAACCCGTAACCTTTGGGTTAAGCCAAGTGCTTAACCACTGTATGATCAGCCCTCATCCCCTTCACCATAGAACCCTCTCATCCCAATGGTTCTCAACCTGTGACTCTCACCCCTTTTAGGGGTCAAACGACAAGTAGCAATGACAATTATTTTATGGCTGGGGGCAGTTATCACAACATGAGGAACTGTGTCAAAGGGTTGATGCATCAGGAAGGTTGAGAAGCCCTGCTTTCATCTCTTTACTCTGCTTCGTTCTTGACCACATCAGTTCTCAGCTCCTGTTACACTCTGCTGCTTTATTTACAGTCTTTCACCCCCAGTTAGAAGGCCAGCAGAGTCTGGGTTTTTGCTTTGTTTTCTGCTGTCCCACAAGCTTCTAGAGTACTGCCGGGTACAGGGTGGGTACCCCACGAATATTTGTCCACCAGATGAATGGATGCTGTCTGAATCCACATCTACACAATGAAACAGCTCCCTTAAGGACGGGTAGACTGCAGAGTTCCCACTCTGCCTTATCTTAGAGAGCTGTTATCACCCTGGCGGTTAGCCATCTGCTCCAGTGAGCTCAAGCTCCAATTCACACAGCTAAATGGTTTAATTTAAATTTAAATCAACCATTTAAATGGTTTGGGTTTTATTTGAACAAAGAAATGCTATTTTCACAACACATGACATTTCTACCTCTTGCAAACAGAAAGGTGTTTGTAATTTTGAAATGAGAGCTGTCTACC
>PVJH01027226.1:0-28933 GCA_004026705.1 Nesogale talazaci | reverse complement strand
GCAGAAGCACACCCACCCACACAAAGAAAGAGGGTTGTCAAAAGCATGACATGATAAAGCCACACTCAGCTTTATATCCTTTTGATCATTTCAAATGTTAGATTCAGTGGGATGTACTGTGCTTCTGTTCACTACCATATCCCTTTTCGTTATGGAAATTGTCAGTATGCAAAAGTCGAGAACCTTGTATAAAGAACATACATGTGATCCAATATAGAACTAAACAATAGTCAATATTTTACCAATTTCAGCATGCCCTGTAAATTTTGGCCCTTATAAGAGAAAATAAACAGCAAACAATTAACAAAATTACTATATTTTCATTATAACTCAGGTTTAAATTAAATCCCATGTGCCTGAGGATTTAACAAAAGAGGAAATCTTTAGAGGAGGACGAGTTTGAAAAGAAAGTAGACTACTGGAGATTCTACAAACATAAGTAAACCTTGTTTTTAAGATTCAGGGGCTGAGCCCCGGTGGCGTAGTGGTTGTGCGCTGGACTGCGACCCACTGGGATGGAGGTTCGATTCCAGCTCCAAGGAGCAAAGGCTGGGCCTCGTACTCCCACCACCTGAGGGCGGTGATGCCCCCCCCCCAAAAAAAAAGATTCAGTTCCTCCCTCCCGGGGTCAAGAGTTAAGATAAATGAGGTGTAAAGTCTCTTTCAATACTAAAATCTTGTGATTGCAAAAGAGTACATCTTAGTTTCAGATGTGACAAAATCATCAACAATCGAGGCTTTGTACAACCTAAATGACTTCACTATATTAAACATATTTCTTTCATTAAAAGAAATCAATTAAATTGATTAAAATGTGTAAAATAAGTGTCAAACTAGAGGCAAAACTTAAACAATGATCATGAAAAGTACACACCATTGGTAGTTAGCCTTTTTTAAAATCCAGGACTGGAAAGGAAATTAGCTTTGAAGATGATGAACATTTCAATAAGCATTCTATGCCCAGGAAGGGTCTCCAAAACTGTATGAAAATGGGTGCACTTGAGTTCCGTGCATGTAGCAAAGCACTGAGAAAGTCCTTCCAAAGGTGAGTGCAGTGAAGGACATTCTCCCAAGCTTGTAAGAAGAGATCCTATTACAGTTCAGAATGGGAGAGGAATTTGTAATTTTTCAAAAGATGCTATCATGAATAATGAAAAATTTAGTGGCTTAAAGTAGCACAAATGTACTGTTTAACATTTAAATAAGTTGCAAGACTGGCAAAAAGTTTCATTGGGTGAACGTGGTTTCAGAGGGCCACGTTATTTTCTGTAGACGCTATAGAAGTACTAATTTTCTCTCAGGGAGACAACTGTTTATACGTAGAAAGAAATGTAGAGAATTTTAGGCTTAAGAAACTTTTTAAATTGTAGGGATTATAGCAATAAATTATAAGGATGATAGTGCTAGGAGAACAAGTTAACCTGTCTATCAACTAGAAGTTTACAAGACAAAATGGGGGAGGAGGGGATGGCAAAAGCATGCCCCATTGGGAGTGGAACAAACCTCAAAGACTCCCTCCCACTATCTCCAGATTTAGTACATAAAATGGTGAAGCACTTTCGGCAAAGGCTTTACTGGAAACAATAGAACACTCTGACTGCAGTTAAATCTCTCAATTTAAGCGAGAAAGTAATAGCAAAAGAAACCCTACTCAATTCACTCTTCCCCAGAACACTGCACACCTCAAGATAGCGCCTTCTAAAGAGCTTTATGAGAGGAGTCATAATGCAGGAGACTGGGATTTCTAGTACAGTCAGCCAAGAAACCAACTTGCAAGTAATAGCTTGCCAGTGGGGACAGAGAGAAATTAGGACGAAGAACTACTGCAACACAGTATTCAAATGTCCATTTTTCAATAACAACAAAATGAGATACACAAAGAAATAAAAAATTATAAGCCAAGCAGCCATCTAAGTGAGACAGCAACTAAACCATGTGGGTTTAGTCACCAACATCGATGACCAAAGAATTGTAAATCATATCATCTGAAGACAAAGGAGGGAATTGTTTCAGAGCTATGACTGACAGTGGAGGCCAAGAATATATTTATGACATCAACACAGGAAATAAGTGCCTGATGATCTCCCTCTATCCATAATAGAGGGATGAGAATAAGCTGTTTACCAGAGTGCATTTGAGAGATGATGATAGTAGATAAACCTGACTTGAACAGTTACAACTTTGTCAGTTGTTCCCTAACCTGATGTACCTTGGTCCTGAGCTGGTTTTCAAGTTTTCTGTGGTCGCTTGTTTGTTTGTTTCATTTTTCATATTTGGGTTTATCTCAGATGTATTTTATCATTGGGGTAACCCTCTTGAATCTTTGTTATATGCTTTTCTGTTTTTCAGTTTATGACACTCAGGATTGATAAAGCTATAAATCCTCAAACTAACACCCTTGATTTTCAATAACTGAAAGAGCTCTTGTGTAGAAAATGTACTTCATGTACCTTGTCTTTTTATATCTTGACTGCCCTGCTCCCATGAGCATTGATTGTGGATCCAACCTGGAAAAAAATCTCTGACAGCTTCAAAATTTTCTTCATTTATCATATTACCTGTCAGTTCCAGTCCATCCAGAAGATGTTTACATTGAGTTGTTGTCCACAGTGAAGGGTACAATCCTTAGTATTTGTCAGCAAGTACTTCAAGTCCTCCTCACTTTCAGCAAGCAAGGTAGTGCCATTTTTATGTGGTAGGTGGTTAATAAGTCTTTTCCCATCCTGATGCCACACTTTTCTTCATATAATCCAGATTCTGTGATGATTTGCTTATCATACAGATTGAACAAGTATGGTGAAAGGACACAGTACTTATGCACACATTTCTTAATTTTAGCTCATTCCCTTGATCTGTTCAAACAACTGCCCCATGGTCCACGTATAAGTTCTGAATGAGCATAGTTAAGTGCTCTGAAACTCCTACTTTTCTCAAGGTTATCCATAGTTTGTTATGATGTGAGCAATAGAATATATTGACATAATCAATAAAATAAGTCAGTATCTTTCTGGTATTCTCTGCTTTGAGGCAAGATCCATCTGACATCACCAATAATAGCCCTTGTTCCTACAGTTAATTTTGGGGGGCGAGGAGAGAAGGAAAATTATTCCTTGCTCCACAAAATCTCTGAACCTGTGTCATCCAATTCCTACTCACTGTACCCCTGCAATCTTTATTGGATGATCTTTAGCAAATGTTTACTTGGGTATGATAACAGTTATAATGTCCTATAATTTGAGCATTGTATTGGGTTACTTTTATTTAGTATAGATACAGATATGTATCTCTTTCAATCAGTTGATCAAGTAACTGTCTTCCAAGCATCCTAGCATGGATGAACAAATGCTTCTGATGTTTCGTTAGCATGTTAAAACATTCCGTTTGGTAGTCTATCAATTACTGGACCTGCATTTTTGACTAAGGTTTTCCATGCAGCTTGAACTCCTTCCTTTAGCATCATTAGTTCCTACTCTTGTAGCACCTCCTGGAACAGTGGAAAATCAACCATCTTTTGGTTTTTTGGTACCTGTCTCTTTGCTTTCTGTCTTCTTTGGATGCTTCTTCTGTTATTCACTATAGAATGTGCTCATAGAATGTTTTAATATTGTAAAGAGGCTTTAATTTATTCTTGAGTTCTTTCAGTTTAAATTACACTGTTTCTTGCTTTTAACTATTGGCTTTTGCACATTCCATTATATTTGATTATCTTCTCAAGCTGCCTTTTGAAATTTTCTGTTCAGCTTTTTTATTTTGTTTTTTCCATTTGTACCAGCTAGACTACAACTAAGAGCAAGTATCAGAGATGCTTCTGACATGCACTTGGATCTTTCTTTCTATCTTGTAGTTTTAATATCATTCTGCTTTCTTCATGAGTGATAGTCTTGATATTTTCCCACAGCTCATCGGGTTTTCTGTAATTACTATTCAGTGAGTCACATCTTTTCTTAAGCTGTTCTAGAAATTCAGGTTGGATAGACTCAAGGTTATATTTTGGCCCCTTGAACTTCATTTAATTTTTTTCAGCTTTACCCTGAACTTATTTGGGAGCAATTGATGGTCTGTTGCAAAATTAGCCCTAGGCCTGGTTTTCGCTGCTGATTTTGAGATTCTCCAGTATTTCTTCCCTTGGATATAGTCAATTGGATGTGCATTCCATCTGGAGAAGTCCACAGTATAGTCACATTTTGTATTGTTGATAAAAAGCATTTCCCATGAAAGAGTAATTGGTCTTGCAAAATTCCATCATGTAAGCTCCACTTCAGTTCTATCACCAAGTCCATATTTTCCAACTATTGCTCTTTCCTGTTTGTTTCCAACGTTTGCATTCCAATTGTCACTAGTTTCCAGCACATTTGCCTGTTTAATCAATTTCAGACTGACAACATTGGTAGGATTCTTCAATTTCTTTATCACTAGTGTTTGTGGTTGGTATATAAATCTGAATAATAATAGTATACATTGGATTTCCTTGAAGGCAGCTAGCTATAATCCTATTACAGGCAACATTGTTCTGCAGGTTTGATTTTTCCATTGCCCTCTGTGATGATGAGTCAATGATATTCCTCTGGATTGTGTCATTCCTGGTATTGTTAATCATAAGATCTCCTGATTCCAAATGGCCAATACCAGCCCATTTTAGCTAAGTACTGTGTAGGATATAGACCTTTATGAATCTATTCCATTTTGGAGGACTTCCAGTTTACTACATTCATACGTTAGCCATTCCAAACTTTGATCATTAGCATTTTTTCCAGCTGTTTCTCATTACTTTGAGTCCTGTCTTTTTAGCAAACGAAGATCTCTAAAAACTTCCCTCCCAAAGGCTTTACTCAACTCCTCTACAAGAAAGCAGTTTCTTCTCAGTCATTTTTCCTTTACCTCCCATCTGAAGGACCCATGCTCCAGCGTCATTTCCAACAACGTACTGCTTCCATTCATTCACTATCAGGAAATGTTTCTAAGCTTGGTATAAGGTTTTTAGACGCTACTTCCTCAAACGTGGGCAGCCAATTCCTTCCTTTGTTTTCTATTCTTAGTCTGGGAGCGCCACTGAAGTCTGTCTTCTTTCGATATCCTGCTGGCAGTTGAAATACCAGTAGCAGAGTGCCCTGTCTCACACCTTCTATTACAGTCAGACAAGACAGACAAGGGGTGGAAATTCCTAACAGAACAAAAGAGATTCCGCAAGCAGATGCATGTTATTACAAATGTTGAAAATTAAAGACAAACTGATCATCAGCAAAGTGCCCATGAAGGAATGTCACTAGGCTTAATATCAGGAAGAAGGGAGGCCAAGAGTGGTGGGATGATTTATCAAAAAATGGAAAGAAAAATTACTGTAAATCAAAAGTCTTAAATCTGCTAAAACTGTCATTCAATAATGAAGACACTATAAATAAATACTCAGGTACACAAAAACTGAATCTGTTTCCAGCAGCTCTGGGACACAAAGAATGAAAGCAATTAACTCCAATAATATATGACATTCACACCAAAAAGAATAGAATAAAGGAATTTTGGTGAATATATTTATGCAGTTATAAAAGACCCTATAATGTACATCACTTTTGACTAATTTAAAAAGGAATTGTATAAACAACATGCTTTATCATGGTAGTATTGAGTCTATAATATATAGAAATATATTTGAAAATGGTAACACAGAGGAGATTAGTGTAGTAAATTGATATTTGAGTGAGTAAACAATAGCAGATGGTAAGTAGAATCCAGAAGAACAATGAAAAGAACAAGAAGTTGCTTTTTAAAGAAGTCTAATATAAGAAATTATTAGTATGTGCTTTTTCTCTTTTCTCATCTATTTAACTTGTTAAAATTGCAGCATCCAGAGATATACTGCTTGTAGTGCTAAAGCACATGAAAAGGGAAGGGAAAATAGAATAACAATATAGAAATAAAGTTTATCTGTCACTTGGTTTTTTTTATATAAATCTGAAATTATCCTGATAAAATTAAAAATGCAGTAGAAATAGTGGAAAAATCATTAAAGAATTGAAACAATACACTAGAAAATATAAATTGAATGGTAAATGACAGTAAAGGATGACAACTAGAGGACCAAAAAATACAAGGGACCTATAGAAAACAATTGTATATATAAATAGAATGGTATTAATAATAACATTAATGGATTAATCAATTCAATCTTGAAACAAATATGTTAAAAATAGAAAAAATAACAAAGTCCAAATATATGCAGTCTGTTGGAGACGCATGTTAGATTTGAAAGTACCAAATGGATGCAAGCTTAAGGATGGGAAAATATGCATTATGTAAACAGCAAACAGAAAAAGGTGAGTGCGATTATATTTAGTGGCCCTCACACAAAGATAACTTCAATGTTGAAGTCTTCAAAGTAATTTAAAGAACAATGTGTTAGTCCGGGTAAACTAGAGAAACAAATCCATAGACATGCATATGGATATAAGGGAAAGGATTATATACCAGAGGAATGAGACATTGAGAAAGCATCCCAGCCCAGTCCAGTTCATATTCATAAGTCCGATATTAACCCATATGCCTGATATCAGTCTATAATGTCTCCTTCCGACTCACAAAGTCACAGATCAGTGGGTGCAGAATCCCAGCGCTGGCAGGGGTCTCCCCATGGCTCCTCGCTTCCAGGGCTGAGTTCATCAGCAGCCTCCAGTGGTGGTAGAAGCAACTCAGCGCTGGCAGAGATCTCCATGTGTCTTCTCCAGCTTCAGAGGTCTGATTCCATCAGGGTAAGGCCTTGTGGTTTCTCGTCCAGTTCCTCCAGTTCTTCAGATGCTGCTGTCTTGTCTTGTCCATGATTCATTGTCTCTGAGACTAACTCTCAACAACTGAGGAGATAGCTTCTCATCTCCACAAGGGAAATATCGCGAGATTTCCCAGAAGTCTCAGGAGAAAGCCATGCCCACACAGAGGCCTCATTGGCTACTCAATGACTATTTCCAGATTAACAGGCCAGACTCCACCCTCTCAATCATGAAATTAACTTAAGCACATGACCGCCACAAATAATTATCACCATTTCTTCACAAACAAACAAAAGGAACATTTTCCAATTAATTCTATGTGGTTAAAATAACCCAGATGAAGATGCCCACTTCTTGATATCTAAGCACAGCACCACTCATAAATGTAGATACCAAATATCTCACTCAAATGCCAATAAGCTGGATCTAGATTTTAGTAGTCGATTTAAATTTAGATCTACTAGATTTAAATCTAGTAGATCCAGATTTAAAAATGACTATGGCCAAGTAAAATTTATCCTATGATGACAAGGGTGTGCAACATTAGGACAACAAAGGAATATGTCATATTAATCAGATAAAGGACACAAAGTATGTAATTATTTTAAAATCTGTTATCTTTTCTTGATTTATATTAAAAATACTAACAAATATTGAAGAAAAATTTTTTAATTTCATAGAACACATGTCCAAAAAGTTCATAACCAGCATCTTACATGGCAGCGAAATATTGTCACACTGCAAAGATGAGAAACAACATGAAATCCACTTTCAGCATTTTGGGAGGTTTTATTCAGAGAAACTGGACAAGAAAAGGGGAATCTTAATAATTTAGATTAGAAAGGAAAAGGAAAATATTCCCTACTTCATAGGAAACCCTAATTTATTTATCTTACTTTTTTAGAATATGGGGATTCGGTAAGTATTCAATGTTTAGGACTAATATTAAGAGATTACAGGTAAGGTGGGGGGGAACCTCACTGTCAAAAAAGTTGAACTATCACTACAGGTTTCCAAGACTCTAAATCTTTACAGCGGAGCAGAAAACCTCATATTTCTACCGTAGAGTCTGGTAGGGTTGAACTGCTAACCTTTTTTAAAAAGTTAACTGTGTAATCCATGACGCCACTAGGGCTCTAGGAATAGGCGTTTTGGAAAATTAAGTAAAATTCTTTAAAAGTAACATAAAAAAAAGTATGATACTAAAAAAAATGTTTATAAGAGAAGAGCAAAGTGTAACCTGAAATTGCATTATGAAAACCAGGAAACATCAATAAAGCTATTTTGAAATGCGTCCTATTACAAATTCATCTCTGGCCACCTGACTGCTTTGTATATTGCTTCCTAACCTGGACTTTTTTATTGCCATGCATCCATACAGTGTTTGTTAGGATGACTCGTCTAAATGTCAAGTAGAAGCAATGATATGGGAATACTTCCATTAATGTTAGGGTACAATTTACTTAACATTTTGTTGTCGTCTGCTTCTGTTGAAGCCATTCCCCAACTTATGACCAATCCCATGTACAATGGAATCAAACACTGCCCCTCCCATGGTTAGGACATTATGCTCCGTATGTTTTTTATTAGCTGATGTTGGGACCTTGATAGTGAGACCATTCTTTCTGCTCCATTTTAAACTGAAAGCTGTGCTCAAATTTGTTCAATATTATAGCAGTATGCAAGTTTCTGGTGACAGTCAGCTGCTATCTGAGTTTGAGGTATTTGGGGCTGAAATAAAACCCAAGTTTCCTGTGTGGAAGATGAGAGTTTCACTACTAAACTTTTAACATCTCAGTTGACCATCTTCCTTCCTGGCTATAGGATTCTCCTATCCAGCCTTACTTCTTTGAATATCTTTACTATTTACCGTCTATCTCGTCATCTCAAAGATAACATTGCTTAGAAGTAAACCTTCCAAGAGTTGAGCAAATGTCCATAAAGTTTTCTAAGCCACCTCAACCCAAACTCCCAGCCATTGAGACAATGGACTCATGGCAACCTTCTAAGACAGGACAAACATGCCCAGAAGTGAGTTGCAAAACTGTGACTCTACAGGTTCTTCTGCAGAACTGCTAGTGATTTCAAACTGCTCACCTCATGATTAGTACCCCAATGCCACCAAGGCTTCTCTCTCAGGTCCTTAGTGCAAAATAATGTCATTCTTCCACTATCCACTTCAGTCATGCATGTAACACAACACTTATTGGAAACAACTTTTGCAAAATTACCCACATATGTTATTTATCTTTTATGACAAAATACGATTCTGTTTACCCTAATCATGGGCATGGGCTGCAATTATTTTTTATTTGCAGCAAGTTTTAAACTTTCTAAGTCCTTAAAAACATTGGGAAAATTATTATCAAATAGCCCGTCAAAGGTTTGTTATTACTACTGGGTGTTTCTAAAATCTATCAAACTCTTTTTCTTTCATGTCAATGGAGGACACAAAATATTTTCAAAGGTGAAGGATATGAACGTAGAGCACAGAATTAATCAGTGTGCACATGCAAATAATTACAGCTATAAAGTCGACCGCAATTTTGCCGAGGTTATAAGGGCTTGCAGAACACAGGCACAACTGAGAATGACATGCGTCCTTTGACTTGCATTTATCTTTCCTTGTTTACGCTGTACAACTTGACCCTTCTGCTTCCTCAATCAGCTGCTTCCGCTCTGATTTTGCACACTCCCAGAATCCAAGCAATTATAGGAGTCTTTCCCAAGGCACTTCCGACAGCTACTTCCCGTTTAGAAGGTGTACAAAGACTACTGAATAGATTTCCTAGCCAGTTCATGTAGTGAATGAGCGTGAGTGGATGAACCCTCCCGATGGCGTTCTAGCGATGGGGCACCTGAGCTCAGTTCCAGCTGCTGTGCTTTCTTTCCCCTGCTCACCATAGGACTTGCACTGAATGAACTGGTTCAGGAGATATAAATGGCTTTCATTTCTTGGGATGTTGATTTTAAAACATCCAGATTTATCAAGAAGAGATCTAGATATGGACTTTTTTCTTTTCTTTTTTTTTAAATGTAATAAATCATTTTATGGGGGGCTGATACAACTCTCATCACGACCAATTCATACATCCATTTCCTGCAGACCACATTTGCACAACTATTGTCATCATCATTCTTGAATGAGGTTGACTTTTTTCAAGTTTTCCAGTATTATAAAAATGTGAGTAATATCGTTTGATCAAATAGTACATAAAAGAAACTTTAGTCATAAAAATTAATAGTGTATTCATTTACTGTCTTATAGTCTGCTGCTTATTGAATTAGTACAGCTGCTGAGGATAAAACCATAAAGTCTACTAAAAAATAGCATGAAAATGTATTTGTTTATGATCTTTCAATACCAAGAGAGGAATCAAATCCGTGATTTGAAAACAATTGCTCAAAATCTAACAGAATATTGAACAGAGATGCAATTTCCCTTTCCTCCGTAGGGTATGTTGAGATCGCAAGACTAAAGTACAGAAACTCTCCATTCTGTGTGGATTTTCAAGGTGAAAGAAAATCCTTGTCAAATCTCAGCAGTGAAAGGAAATGAGAAAGGATGATTAATAATTCTGTTAGGAGAACAAAATAAACCTTGAAATCTAAACACTCAAAGCAATGAATCCATTACATCTCTGCATTGTAATTAGTGATTTGTTGTTTCTAAAGTACTATGGAACTCTGGTTAAATGTGTGCAAATATTTTTTAGCATTAAAGTAGAATTATGGAAGTTTTTAGTGAACCTTATAAATACCCGATATCTCCTATGGCTCATGAATGCAAGAGTCATTTAACACTCCCCAAATCAATCCTGCTCACATACCGAGTTGCTCCCAGTATAGGTAAGAGTAAAATTGTAAACTACAAGAAAGGAATACTTCAAAGCCTTGGATAGTTATATCCCATATCATTGAGAAGAGTACAACACATATCCTTCAAAGTTAACATAAATCAAGTGCAGTAATGTGTTTTATTTTATTATGTGGATATAATTACCTTTAAATAAACCTTAAAAGACTGGGGAAAATGCCAAAATTCTCATATGATCAATTCTTGGAATCTTTCACTTACAAAACTATAAAGTTTTCTTTATTTATTTCTACCTTGATTTATAGGTTCATCCCTGATAGTTCAGTGATTAACACAGTCAGTGGCAAGGGGGAGATGGAAGCGATGGTAGACACATAACCACCCCCACCACCACCCCCAACGACGCCAGGGGGACTAACAACAGAAACGGTAGGGGAGGGGATATAGCAGTCAGTATTAGATATGGAAATAATTTATAATTTATCATGGGGTCATGGCGGGGGGGGGAGGGGAAGACAGGGGTGGGGGTGGGAAGCAGACACCAAGATCTCAATAGAAAATGAATGTCTAGAAAACAATGATGGTAACATATGTACAAATGTGCTTGAAACAATTGATGTGTAGATTGCTACAAGAGCTGTATAAGCCCTCGATAAAATGTATTGTTAATAAAAATATTCAGGTGTTAAAAAAAAACAGTGGGGAGGGGGAAGTGTGGCAGTTTGTTTCTGTAAACATTGCAGCAAATGCAAATACTTTGGGTGCAGTTCTGCTCTGTCATTTAGAGTGACTCTCAGTTGAAATAAGATCAACAGCAGTGGTATGGTTTAATTAGTGAATTGATAAATGTTGTCATCTCAGAAATAGGATAATTCTCTTTTATTTAGGATTACTCAAATTTGAACTTTCATTTTTCCTCAGAAGATAAATATAACAATGTTACAAGAAAATTCTTAGCAGCCTCTAAATTAGCTTAACACTATTAGATTATATCTTTTTGCTCTTTACATTACTGGACAGGTGAATATGCCAAAATGGTAGCTTTTGTCCAAGTAATAATTCAGGAACCTGAATGTTGCTATAGAAACACTGCAATTATTAGAGATGACTAAGAAAATGTGTGAAAAAAGTGGCCAGCATATCCTATACATTATAAATGTGCAAACGTATTTTTTTAAACATCATGGTGACTTTCAACAAGGAAAAATTCAGGACTGAATGGTTTCGTTATTGATTTATTCCAAATATTTAAAGATTAAATAATGCTAATTGTATGCAGTGTCTTAAAAAGTAGCATAATTGCCATCTCAAGTTACTGAGTTCAGCATTATTACATAAATACCAAATCAAAGATATAATCAAAAAATACAGAGAAAATCTCACATGCATATAATTCAAAACTGACCAACAAAATATGACAAATTGAGAGGGAGAAGACAGGATAGTGTCTTGGTGACAAAATACCTGTACAATATAGACCAAAGGAAAAGACGTATGCAGTGTGAAACTCACAGAGAGGGTAAATAATGTGATTAAACACCCAGTGGAATGGAACCCAGAAGTAAAATTGTGACTGAACAGAGAGATAGTACTGGGCCCCACTGGCATCTTAGTTATTTGAAGCAGAAACGACAACATATATAGGTGAAGAGAAGTCTATTTTGTGGAATCCCATTCAGATAGAGACATAGTATTAACAGATCTGGAGTGAAACAAGGAGATGGCCACTGTTACTCCACTAGTGAGCCATGCCTTCCAGATCTAACACCTACTGCCCCCTACAGGAGGCAAGTGTCACTCTTGCTCCTGCCCCATGGATCAATCACAGGTGGTAGACAAGACCTGCTCACCCCGCCCCCACACAGATGCTCTTCATAAACAGCAAACATATATGTGTGCCCACACTCCCACAAGTTGCTCTCCCCAAATGGAGATAGGTGGGGAGTGTCTCCATGCTACTGATGTAATATGAGTAATCTGTTCATGGATATAATGAAACAAAGTATAATGTAAAATGAGAGTGAAAGAAACCAATTCATTGTCAATAAATAAATACACCAAGTTTGAAATGTTTCAGAGTCAATAGACAAGGTCAAATCAAATGAAGAAACAGAACAAGATGGAGCAAATAACCCACCAAATGATATATTTCTAGTTGCTTTTTGGTATGATTTCTTATCTATTTATTTCATCACTTTACTCTTATATTATTTCCCTGATATCTTGTATGTTTTCCTTGAATTAATTTGTGATTTCCTTGGGGAAGAAAATTTTAAAAATAAAATTTATATATATATGTGTGTGTGTGTGTATGTGTGTGTGCAGTCATGTACCCCTGTGTCAATTTCATTATTGGGAGTCTAAGGGTGGAATCTAGCCTGTCAATCTGAAGATAGTCAATGAGACCTCTGTGTGGGCATGGCTTTCTTCTGAGAATTCTGGGAAGTCTCACGGTATTTCCAAATTGAAGAAGAGAGACTTGAATGAGTTCCTGGAAGATGAACTAGTGACAAGATGAGATGACAGCATGCTGATCGATCCTGATTGCTGGAGACTGGAGGAGTCAGAGAAGCCACATAGGCTTGCACTGATGAACCCATACCTCTGGGGCTTGAGAAGCCACAGAGAGACCCCTGCCAGCACTGAGATGCTTCTACTGCTGATGGACCCTGAGCCCTGGAAATGAGGAGCCATGGGGAGAGCCCTGCCAGTGTCAGGATGCTTCTACCGTGGCTGGATACACATGACTCTGCACCCACTGGCCTGTGATTGTCCTGGTGTCATTGCATGTGCTTTGTAAATTGGAAGGAGACTTTATAAGATAATATCAGACTTATGACCTTGAACTGGACTGGTTGTGAATGCTTTCTCAATGTTCTATTTCTCTTGTATATAAACCTTTCCCTTATATACATATGCATGTCCATGAAATTGTTTCTCTAGTCTTCATATATATATATACACATATATAATTTATTTGTTAGATAGTTCTATTACCTATTCTTCTTGAGGAAATTTCCAGCTTCTGTATTTGGTCAGTTATTTCCTCCCTTTCATCCTGTTAGCACTAAAATACTTGTGTTCATATCAAAATCAATCCAATCAAAGAGTGAGTTGGCATATGTGGCAGCTGGATAATTTTATGCCCACTAAACACTCCTGAAAAGGGGTAGAATTAAACCTGTCAATCAAGTAGTGGCTTGCTAACACCTCTTAGGGAGTATGCATAAGAGTAGTTTTCTGAGAACTACTCAGTCTGTCTCTCTGCCTTCTTGCAGCTGAAATTTGACTGCAAACCCTAAGAGCTGAAAGCATCCTGCCATGTGACTTTGGACCCACAGAACGCAGCCTGTGATCTTCCTGTTTCTTGGCTCTCCATTCTGCATCACCAGCATCTGGGGCTATGTGAGTGTGAAGAGGGCCTTCTAGACAAGCATCAGATTTGCGGACTTGAATGAGACTGGCCTGGGATGTCTTCTTAGCATATAATTAATTCTTGATATAAAGTTTTTTCTAATATGCATATAAATGTCATTTTTTCTAGACAACCCAGTCTAAAATTGCACATTTAAGAAGACAAACTCCTTAACAAAAATTTGGCTGTGGAAAATACAGGAGGAAATATATAATGAAGGAAAATGAGGAAAGATTAAGAATTTTGTTGGGTACTTAAAGAAGAAAAACAGAATCCCAGGACAGAAGCAATCAAGAAAACACCCACATGCGGAGTTGCACACAGAATTTCCAATAATTTACTTCTATCAAGAAACTTCTGTAATATCTTGATAGGAAATAAAAGTCTTACTAAATGGAAAAAAGTCCATGCTCATGAGTAGCAAAATAAGCATCTTATTCAAAGTGATCTACAGATAAAATGCAATCTCCATCAACCCCAATCCAAGTTCCAGCAACATTTTTAATAAGATGGAAAAATAAATTACTAAGTTAATTTTGTTTCAAATCATGTGAAAACTTGTATTTCTAGTCATATTTCAGCTGCAGTCATATGCATCATTTTGTGTAAATATCAATAGCATTATGGCTTGATTGATATTACCTATGCATATGTATAGTTCTGGAAAATCAACCAATATATGGCATCATTCAGTCCTCTCCGTTTCTACCGTGGGCCAGGAATTTGCTAATTTATCGTCTAAATTTCCTTACCTATTTGGAATGAAGCAGTTCCCTGGGATTCTGCCTTTTCCATCAGCCTAGAAAATCTCTCCATGTTTTCTTAGAGCGGACTCATTGCTCTTATTGCTTATATTATTTGTCTTCCTTAGTCTATTTCATAGTGACAAAGTAAAACTACTCAATCATTTCCTCAGAAAAAAACAGGCAACAGATAAATGTGACAAATTTGTATTCAATATATGTCTTTACCTTTCTGATTATTTCTGATTTACCTGGTACAGAATTCCCTGTTGGACATAATTTTCCTTCACAATTTAAAGCTATTTCTCCATTAGCTTCCAATTTTCAGATGCCTATAACTCACAAATCATTAAAATTTTATAGCGATCTGCTTTGGTGTGGGTCTGTTACCATCTATTGTGCTAGGTACATGAAAGTCTATTTGAATTTGGAAACTCAGGTCTCTTAGATGTGGGGCATCCTCTCTGTCCCCTCCTGACCTCTTTGGAATTGCAATTCAGATTAACCTAATATTTTAGCATTGTTGTTTTTACAGTGAGTCATTTTTAGTTTACAGCAACACTATGCACCCTAGAACGAAACATTATCTCATTCTGCATATCCTCTCAATTTTTATGTGTGAAACTGTAGTACTAGCAAGTAATTGATCTTTATCGATAGCACCTCCAAAGTATGTGGGACAGGATTTTACTATCCTTGGTACTAAGAAGCATTCTGGGTGTACTTCTGCCATGACAGATTTATTGGTTATCATTTGTACTGTCCTCTTTTTCAACACCTTAACTGAAATGCATCAATTCTTCCATGTGTTCCCTACTCATTGTCCAACACTGGGTCCAGTACACTTTAGCCCTAGAAGTGATATAATGCTCTTCAATACTTAAAGAGGTCTGTGCAGCACATTATCTCAGTGCAATATGCTGTTTTGCTTCTTGGCTGCTGATTTCATAAGCATTGATTGTAAATCCAAGTAAAATAAAATTTGACAAAATCGAAACACTGCTCCATGTTTTATGAAGTTTTTCTCTGGGACCTACCACAAAGCACTATTGAAAATGAAACAAGTAGGAGGTCGTACACTGCTCACAGGATCTGCGAGATGACAGCAACAGTCGGATTAGCCAAGGACGGACACATGGAGCAAGAGAACAGAATTGAGATCCCAAAGTAAACCTATCTATCATTGTACAATTGATCATTGACAAAAGGTAAACATCCATTAAATGAGGGGCCATCGCTTTAATAAATGGTGCTGATAAAACTGGATATCTGTTGCATATAAAGGAAATAAGACCCATATCATACACCATATACAAAAACTAACATGATAGAACAAAGGGTCAAAACAATGAAAGATAAAGAAAAATTTAAGACAAAAGTTGGAGCCATATTTTATAGTATAAATAACTATCAAATATAGTAAAAACAGTATAGGAGGTAAATGAAATGACTCAAAAATTCAGTGTCATTGAGTTGGTTATGACATATTCAACTTATTGAACCAGTAAAACAGCCCTGTTGCATTTTTGAGATTGTAAATCTTAAACAAAACTTCCTCATTCTGCTACAGAGTGGTTGGTGGGTTCCAACTACTGACCTTGAGATTAGTTGCTCACAGTGTAAACCATTATGCCACTAAACAATATGACTAGAACCTTCTAAAAATAAAATACTTATGCATGCTTCAAAGGCTTCTATGAAAAAGTCAAAAGCTAACTAATAGACTGAGGGAAATTATTTGACTATTATATGTATGGCAATGGACTAGATTTCCTGTTTATATAAAACTTCAACACCAATTAGAAATTGTCAAAGTACAAACAGACACTTTACAAGGAAGACATTTAAGTGGTGAACAAATACATTTAGACATTCTTGAAATCGTGAGCCAGTAGAGACCCTAAAATCAAAACAACAATAAGATATTATCTCACCCCAGTAATATTAGTGAAATACAATACAACAGAAAACAAATTTGGTGAGAGTATGGAGAGAGTGGAATTGTAAAAATTGTGAAATCACTGAAGAAAAATGGCCTGCTGCTTCATTAAAAGCTAAAAGTAGTGTATTTTTTCATGCAGATGCCCCACTGTAAGATCTATATCCTAAAAAAATCAAATCCAGGAGAGATACTAAACCCACAAACACGTATAGTTTCAGCAGATTATATTTCTACATATGAATGTGTATCTGTTGTAAGCATATGTATTTAAAAAAACAAGGGGCAAAATTGTATCAACTCCTTAGCTATATATTATATATTATATATATTATGTATAATATATAATATAATATATTGTTATTATATATATTATTATTATTATTATTATAAGACACTATGAGGGAAGGACTTTTTGGCCTTGAAGTTCAGGACCATAGATATAGGTGGCATCAAGGTAAACTGTATAACATAATCCACAAAATTATATTCTATATACATCTTAGGTTAGTAGTGCTGGGGTTTTAAAGGCTCATGAATAGCCATATCAGATGTAAGTAGTACTCACTTAGCATCTGGAGGAACGAACATTGATGAAAATGCAAAGACACGTGGCAACCATTAATCCTAAGGACTCTTGCACTGTGTAAATCAGAGTCTCCACAACCCTATGGCCAGAACAAGATGGTGCTTGGCTGGCATTTCCGACTGTGCTGAGAAGGATCGCATTCGAAGGTCTTGGATGAGCAGGAAGAAAAATATGAATCAAAACTCAAAATCATAAAAAGACTAGATTTATTGGTTGGATAAACTATAGAACTATGACCCTATGACCCGTATTCACCTTTCAGACCTGGAATTGAACTCCTGCCCCCTTGTATCTTGACTTTAAGCCAAATAAGAGACAGGTGTAAAGGTGAACAGGAACATCAGGTAGGAATACACTCTTTAGAACAATGAAGTATATAATCTCAAAAGGGCAGCATTGGCCAAAACCTAAAGCTCAGAAGGCAAAATTGACAGGGACAAGGAGAAAGTGAAAAGAGGATTGTTACATTGTGGACATTACAGTTATGATCAGGATACTTGTGAATTTCTTAAGAGAAAATCAACTTCCTCACGTTCACTCAAACCACACAAAAATTTTCCAAAAAAATAATGGCAGGAATACAGAGTGACAAGACCAAAAGAATAGATTTAAAAAAATAGATCAATGTGCCACCATTTCAGGAGGCTGAAAAACTAACAGTACTGAAGGAAGAAGTCAAGCTACATTGAAGGCATTGTCAAAAATAGACCTTCAGGGATGGACAGAATATCAGTTGAATGCTTTAATAATCAAAGGTCACACTGGAAGCAGTTATTTGTCAATTCCTGGAAACTTGGAAGATAACTACTTGGTTAACCAGCTGAAAGAGATCCATATTTGTATTTATTACAAAGATAGACACAAGAGCTTGCAGAGATATCATTATTATTACACACAAGCACATTTTTTCTGAAGATAATAAAAATATTGAAAACCAATAACTGAAACTTGAGCATGGATGACAACTCAATGTAACAAAAAACAAATTCCTCACCACAGGAGCCACAGAGAACATCACAAGAAGTGGAGGAAAGATTGACGTGGTCGAGGATTTCATCTTGCTTGGATCCACAATCAATGATCACATTCTGATCCAAACTGTGGTATTCCTGGTTGCATTCGGCACATGTAAAAGCTGGCCAATGACTAAGGAAGAATGAAAAAGAATTGTTCTCTTTGAATTACAGTGTTGGTGAAGAATAGTTAATGTGGCAAAAACTTCCAAAAGAATAAAGAAATCTGTCTTGGGAGTGATTCCATACTCCTCTTTATGAGCAAGATGGTGAGACTTCATCACAACTACATGGGACACGGTAGTCAGAGGGATCAGTTCCTGTAGGACACAATGAGAGGTAAAATACACGGTAAAAGGAAAAATGGTTGACACGATGCCTGCCATGATAGATTTAGAAACAACAATGACTGGGAAAATGGTGCAGGACTGGGTAGTGCTTCATTCTGTTGTCCATAATTTTGCATTGAGTTGATACTCTCTCCAGTAGGACCTAACAACAAGCACAACAATTATGATATAGTAATTATTGAGCATGCAGTCTTTTACTCAACATTCACTCATTTAAAGCCACCTCAACAACTGTAGTCTAGGAAGAGAACCAATTTCTTTTGCTATATGTCTTCCTTTAGACAATAGAATGTTATCCAATTAATCTTTCATTTTAAACCCACTGCCATTAGGCTGGTGTAGTCCATTCTTCCTCATTCTTTGTCTGTTGCATTACCCTTGCTGAGAGACAAGAGATCGTTCCAGGCAAAGAGAGGAACGAGGTCCAGTGGAAAATATTGGAAGTGGCAGGGGTGATTTTGTCAGTCTAGGATAATTTGAAGTCTTAAACCAACAGGCACTGGACCCTGAGGCTGAGATTAAACTCCAAAGTCAGGAAACCCAGGACTTTTTTTGCTGACCCATTGCCTGCTTACTTCCTTGTGCATGTATATGCAAGACCTCATGGCATTAGCAGGTTCTTGATTGGACCTGAGGAATGTGATAAAGCTGAGATTGGTCCCTTCCTAACCTGGAAACAGATTAAGTACCCCACTTCTAATAAAAAACCGTGGAGAAAGAGCTTTCAACAGCAACACACTGGAAAGACACATACACACACACCAACTGTGTCAGGTGATTTTCTTTCTTTTCTCCTTTTTGCTTGTTGTTTGTGGTTCATGAGTCTAGGTGCCAGTTTTCAAGTCTGAGAATTGCTGGACACATCAAAGCAGATGCAAAACTACCATTCGTCCTCCCAGTTTCCCAGAATCAGGATTTCCTTCCTGTAAAATTCTGGAATGTGGAATTTATGCTACTGTGTAAATGCTGAGAGATTCCCAATAGAAACCCTCAATAAATATTTGTGATATGAAATAATACATATTATTTATAAGGTCTACTGGTACTTAGCATTTAATAACTATTGAATAATTAATAATTTTCTAATAGATCTTGGGAGAGGCCTAAAAACTTAGAATTCTAGAGATCTGCATTCCTCATAAACAGGAAAATGTCAGACAGCTATCAAAACTTTTTAATAATATCCTATCAATACTCCCAGAGTCTTAAAATTATCCTCTTAGCAAGCTGTGATCAGATTGTGTCAATACTAATAAGTTTGCAATTTCATAGATTTACCCAACTTTTGTAACGATGTTAAGTTTTCTGTAGTTTCAAACGTTCCTCCAGACTCTTCATATTTTCTGGAATCTTTCTGTTATGCAATATAACAGTAAATGCAAAAAGTTTTTCACCAAATTAGTACAATTTTAAATATAAATCATAGCTTTGTGCTCACCTCAATACCTCATTTGTATACAGAGCTACTTCGCAAAAAGGGGTATTAGTGTAGTGTTTCTTATTTACTTACAGGTTTGGTACAAGGCAGGGTGGGGTGGGGGAATCAACACAACAGTACACACAAGTTATTTTGAGAACCAATTGGCAAAGCCGAAACTCCTTAGAATTCGAAATATCAGGATTCGAAATATCAAAATAAGGAAATAGAACAATTTGGGGTGTTGGGTGGTTTAGAATTCTAACAATCAACAAAATTAAACCTTAAACTAGGGAGATTAAACAATTTAGGGTGTTAGGAAGTTTAATAATTAGAAATTAGAACCTCAACAGGCTGGGCCATATAAAAGCCTACTTCCCACCCCCACCTTTCTGAGCCCCCTAAAAGTTGCTCTCAAGCAGGTAAAAGGAAGAACAATAGAACCATAAATAAAGGCCAGAAAGTTTCAATTTTTAATCCTTTCTTTTAGAGTCTCATTATGCAGGTCATGCAAGCCAGGCTTACTTTTTTCTTGCTTACTAGTTATGATCATTTTTGCAGAAGAGACTGAGCTCTGTGCAAGGTCAGATACAGGGTGAATGTCTCTATAAGGAAACGTTTCTTGAAGAAAGTTCCTTTAAGACCATTTAGTCTCACAGTCATGAAACTGTGCCTGCTATCCACAGACTCCAGCATCGCAGTCACAAGCCAAAGCACAGTTACCAGGAGTGATGTCAGTCATTAAGCTTCACGCAGGGTCTAAGGCTCAGAAGGTCTGGGGTGTTGCATGCTGCTCCACTACACTGCAGCCCATAATGTCAAGGCAATCAAAGGCCAAGTGGAGAGAGCACGAGTCTATTATTATGGAAGATCATTTGGCACACACTCTCAATTTTCAGTCTTCCCCTGGTGGTCAATGGTATTAACCTGAAGGACTATCAATTTGATTCAGAACTTGCTATTGGAGGTATGATTCCTTTGGGGAAAAGAAATGAGTTTCAACATGAATTACTTGCTATTGAATACCTATTTACTTTTGTCCAATTTTGAGTGAAAAGAGAGATAACAATTTCACTAGTCCCCATCTCTACCTCACCCCACTATAGTCTCTGCGCAGTAAGTACAAACACCGAGAATGTTCACTAAGAAAGAAGCCTTGTCCCGTCTTCATCTCCTTACACAGGCAGTCAGGAAAGGTGGATGGCATGAAGACTTGGAGAAGCATGGAGAAGCAAAATGGAGAAGCATGCACTTCTCTTCAGAAGCCATCTTCTTCATTATTCTCATCATAATTTTGAGCCAAAGCAATAAACATGTATCACTTTTGTGCAGAAATTTAAATTAAAACCAAAAGAAGCAATCATAAAGAAATATAAAGGCAATTTACCAAAGTCCACAAGATAATCTAACAATATTCCAAAAACAAACAAATGAAATATATCTCTAACACACGGTATACTTTTAATCAATGAATTCAGATTTTTGGAATTTATCTGAATGACAGAAAGATATAACTAGTGTGGCTGTTGTTGTTAAGAGCCCTTGGATTGGTGCCCCCTCTCTGCCCCCGACAGATAGCAGAATGAAACACTGCACAACCCTGCACCATTTTCACATGTGCCATCTCTGTTGCAGTCACTGTGTCATCCCATCTTGTTACGGAATTTCCTTTTTGTTATTGTTTTCCTCCTATTTTACCAAGAATAATGTCATTCTCCTGTGGCTGATCTCTTGTGACACATCCAAAGTACATGAGAAGAAGTCTACTGATCCTTCCTTCTGGGTGTACTTCTAAAATAAATGTTTTGTTGTTCTATTGACAGTCCGTGGTGCTTTCACTATCCTTAGTCAGCTCTGTAATTCAAATGCATTGCTTCTTCTTCAGTCTTCCTTACCCAATATTCCACTTTCACGTGTATATAAGCTAATTCAAAATGCCACCGCTTGGGGCAGGAACACAGTAACATCCTTGCTTTGCAGCACACATGGAGGCCCTGTGCAATAGATTTATCCAACCCCGTGTATTATTTGATCTCTTGATTGCTGCTTTCAGGTGTATTGATTGTCAATCTAAGCTAGAGGAAATCTTGGATAGCTTTAATATTTTCTCTGCTAATCACATATTACTCAGTTGTGCAATAGTAAGAATTTTGGTTTTCTAATTCTGAGTTTTAATCCCTAGGCTGCAATCTTTGATCTCCATCAGCAAGGGCTTCGAGTCCTATATAGAAATATCAAAACCTAATTCTTATCTCTTGAGATTGGTGTCTGTTCCATTTTTCTTCATGTTGCTATTTATGTCAGAAACACTCTAATAATTTTAAAAAATAAAAATATGGGCAGATGGCCATGCATTAAAATAATATTTATACTTGAGAACGATGATGGCAACAAATTTACAAATGTGCTTGGCATACAATGGATGGATGTAAATAGTATTTATACCAGTGAATAAATCAAAAGTAAAACTACAGTATTCACAGGGTTGATTTCAGGAATATCCTTCTCCATGGCTTCCAAAATCCACAGAGGTTCAACTATTTTTATTAAGAATTCCATAGATTTTTGCATATACTCTACCCATCCTCTTCTGCTATACTTTAAATAGTCCTCAGATTACCTTTAGCATGAATACAAAGGCTTAGCTATGTAAATGGTACTTTAAACTCCCTCTTGGTCTTTGAGATTGCTTAGATGACTTAATTGCTTTTCTTTTATTCTTCAGTATTTTCAATCTGTCCTTAATTGAATCTAAAGATGAGGATCTTAGGGATACAGAAGAACCAACTGACTGAACTTCAATAGACTGTGTAAAATATACTATGGTACGCAAGTATAAATGGGAGTCCTTACAAACACCAAAAGCACCGTATCAAATCAAGTAAAATATACTGTAGGCCATATTCTGGCTCTCATGGGTTTATCTTAATTTCCTTTAGCTTCAACTTAAATTTACCTATGAGAAATTATTTATGTTCCAAAATTGGCCATGAACTTCATTTTGATAGTGAGTACAAAGCTTCTCCAATGTCTTTTCCCCAGGTGTTTTAAATTTGATTCCTGTGTATTTCATCTGATGAAGTCTTCATGCATAGTAATCATCATGTTGTCTAAAAAAAGTTGTTTGCAGTGAAGATGTCGCTGGTCTTGCAAAATTCTATCATGCAATCACCAGCTTCATTTCTATAACCAAGGTCTTGTTTTTCTATTACCGATCCTTTCTCTTTGTTTCCAACTTTTGAATTCCAATCACCAGCAATTATCAACTTTGATTGCCTGTTTGATCAATTTCAGATTGGGGAATTTGGTTATATTCTTTGTTTCTTCATCCAAAAAAAGAATAAAATTGGTGCATAAAATTGTACAATAGTTGTTTTAACTGGCCTTAAATAATACCACATTACCCAATCACAGATGCTACTGTACATAAAGATGATCTGGAAATGTTCTTTTTGATGATGACTAGGGTATCATTCCTCTTCAATTTGTTGTATCTGACAAAGTAATTCATACCAATGTTTTATGTAAGGTGGCCACTACTAGCCTGTTTCAGCTCACTGATTTCTATATATCTTTATTTCAATTTGTTATTGAGGATTTCCCATTTTTTTCTGGGAAAATGTCAACTTTACATTTAATCAAAGAGAAAATTTTCGTGAGGTAGCTGGAGGAAAAGTTAAACAGAACAACTTTTTAATCAATTGTATTTTGAATATATCTGAATGGTCTAAGTACAGAACTGGAAAAAAAAAGTCCTCAGCTATAGATTTGATGGGCCTGCCATTATCATTCTCCAAATTTCTGCTTTTCCAACTGAGTTGCCCCTCCATCCCCACTCCCCCTTCCCCCAACAACTTTATAAATTATTATTATTATTATTATTATGTCTTGCACTGTTCGATGTCTCCCCTGGCCCACTCTTCCAATGTCCATCCTCCAGATAAGTGGTTACATGTAGTTCCTTGTATTTGACTCTCATGAAGTACAGCTCTCTTATGACATACCTGAGGATATATTGAGTTGGAATCAACAGATACTGATTTGGTTTGGTTTGCGCTTCATGATCAAGAGGAAGCAGTCTAGAGAATAAATTACATGCTCATCCAGACAGGGCTCGGGTTCTGAGAAAATTTGTTCTATTAGTCGCAGCTGCATTGAGATGTGCTTGCTTATCATAAAGGATCCCTGGTAGCACTGTGGGTTAGGTAATTGGCTGCTAAATCTAAAGTGGACAGTTCAAACCCACCAACCACTCCATGGGATAAAGATGAGACTGCCATTTGCCATACAGATGTATAGTCTCAGATGTCTTCCATATAGATTCTCTATGAATCTGAATCAGCAAAGGGCAGAGGCTTTTTGTTTATCCTGAATTCAGCATAGGATACCATATATAGTTCCTTAGTATCTGAAAAAGCCATCAGAGCGATGAACACATGGTACATAAATAACCAAGGAAAAGAGATGCTAGATTGAGAGGACTTCTTTCCAAGTTAGCAAAATTCTCAAAATATGGCTCTTTTTGAAGAATGGTTTAGTGGGAATGCTTTGTCTGAAGTAGAGAAATTCTTTTTCACATTTACCTTTGCTTCCACACAAGTGAATAAAAAATTTGAACAGTTTAAAATATGTCACCATTCTAAGTCCCATCCTGTAGGATTGTATTTCCACACTTTGGTTCTTTTTCCAATTAATGGTCCATTTGTGGAATGCATATGCAGTTATTTCAGTTCGACATGGCTCATTAAAGAGCCTTCTCAGTGAAGGGCTTCTTTCCCCTTGGTCTGACAAGAATGTTTTCATTAAGGACCTACTATAAAATGACTAATAAGGTGAATTGTGAACAGTTAAAAGGAAATAATAAAACACAACTTACTTTTTAAAAGTACAATTTAATCTCTTGTGACTGTTTTAAGAACTGGAAGGGGAAAAAAAGAACTTAAAGTTGGAAGAAAACTCCTTACAAGTGTTTTTCATTATGATCCAGAAATTGACCCTTCATTCAAATTTGCATACTAATGTATAATGTGTAAAAAATAATTCCAGTGGGAAGGATCAATGCATTGGATTTTGCAAGTGTGGTCAAGTTCAGGTGGGATGAGTCTCCATTCAAGTTACAAACTAAGCTTTCCGCCACTGAGTCTATTCCAACCCAGAGCATCTATGGCAATCAGGTACTTGTGTCACTTTCATGATTGGAAGTGTAGAGGTGGAGTCTGGCCTGTCAATCTGGAGATAGCCAATGAGACTTCTATGTGGGCACAGCTTTCTCCTGAGAATTCTGAGAAATCTCCCGATATTTCCCCAGTGGAGGTGAAAGACTTACAGCTGAATCCGTGAGAGACATTGTAGCTGAGAAGGCAAGATGGCAGCATGAGGACAGACCCTGTGTCCTGGAAACTGGAGGAACCAGAGGAGAAGCCACATGCACTTACCCTGATAGAACCAGACCTCTGGGGACAGAAAAGCCACATGGAGACTCCTGCCAGTGCTGAGATGCTTCTATCACCACTGGATACATAAGACTGAACTCACTGGCCGGTGACTGTCCTGAAGTCATTGTATGTGCTTTGTGAGTCTGAGGAAGACTTTGTAGATTGGTATAGAACATATGGGTTAATATCAGACTTATAGAATTGGATTGGACTGGGTTCTCAATGTTCCATTCCTTTTGAATATAACCCTCTTCCTTATGTATGCATGTGTGTTTGTAAATTTGTTTCTCTAGTCTACCAGGACTAACACAGCATCCATATAGGACAGGGTAGAATTGCTCCTGTGGGTTTACAAGTCTGTGACCCTTTCATGAAGTAGAAAACTTTGTCTTTCTCTACGAAGAGGTTGGGGACTTGAAACTGCTGACCTTGAACCCCAACACATACCCACTAGGGCACCAGCACTCCAGTGACTACAGCTCACCTTCCCTAAGAATATTTCTAATCTAGCTGCATCATTAAAAAAATAAACTAAGGATATGTGACTTTTGGTAAATTTGGTCAAATCCAATAATAATTTGCCACTCATATCATCTATTTTATCATCATTATTTACTTTCACTTCCTATGATAGCAAAGAGGGGCCCCATTGTACCTTCTTGATGGAGTGCTTTCTTTAGCAAAATCATTACTTCAGACATGATTGGTTTAGGGAAGAATAAAACCCTAGATTTTTCGCTGGTCAGCAAAATTTCTCTTTTCTTTCCTCCTCTGCTGATGTGAGATTCACTGCTGACAATTGGCAAATAGTGAATAGGAAAAGCACATGGCTCAGATACAGCCCTAAAGGTGACGTCTGTGTAATAAGTGAAAAGCAAGGAACCCTCATGGCAGTGGGTATGCTCTGGACTGCTAATGGAGAAGTCAGCAGTTTGAAACCACCAGTCACTCTCCAGGACAAAAAGGAGACTTTCCACTCTTGTAAAGAGTTATGTTCTTAGAAACCCTCACGGGCAGTTCTACCCTGTGAGGAATAGCTATGAGTTTGATTTTGGTGAGAAGTATTATTAAGTAGTATTAAGGGGGAAATTATTAAGTTGCAAATAATATCTAGCCACCAACAGCAGAACTTACAAGTATGGTAAATAAATCAACTATGTACTAAGATCTAAGGATGCACTGGCCTCATGTAGAGCATATTACAGCCATCAAGGAAAAGTCGTTTGTAAGGCACGTTCTCTCTAACTCACCCACGTGCTGATCAAGTTCCATTTCCATATAATTTCATAAGCGCTTTTAATATCCAAGTTCCAATCACACAGACAAGAGTAAATAGAGCCAATGTGTTGTCTTTAACTTTTTAACAGTCTCAAATTCTTGAAGGAGCTGGTGTGTTTTTTTTAACTTAGATCAGAATTAATTTATTGCTACTAAGTCCAAATAGCCTTCACAAAGTTCATGATTAATGGAATTAGAAGGTAACAGACTAGTTCTACACATGTTTAGAATAATATATTTTTTCTTAACGATACATCAAACTAAACCAAATCACTATCTGCCAAATGGATTCGGACTCATGCCAGTCGCACATGAACAGAATGGAATCTTACTCCAAAGGCTGTTCAAGGGAACCTTGGCACCTTTCACAAAGGTCACAGGCCTTACTTTCAGAGTACTTCTCATTTGGAATTGAACTTCCAAACATTGCCAGTAGCCATGTGCTTAACTGATTGTGCCACTCAAAGGCTCCTCTCTAACAATAGGTGTGCCATTAAGCCTGGATTGACTGCTTACATTGAGCAGAAAAAGAGTCTTAAATTGTCAGTCTAGGACTACCAGCTACAAAAAATTATAAATATTACATTATATAAAACTCTGAAAATAAAAGGTAATTTTAAGGGTTAAATACAATTAATAGAGAAGCACAGGTGTTGCCAATTAGGAGTGTGACAAAATGTAAATTTTAATAGTATCACCTGAAGTCCTATGAGTGCTATTGCTTTCCAGTAAACAAACATTTTTCAATTAATTCCACATTGGCTCCTACGGTGTCAATGTTTATAGTGAAAGTGAGTAGTGTAGTTTGTTTGGGGCCCCAGAACATGCTGTTAAAATTACAATATTTATATTCCACTGTGCTTTGGGGAAACAGTTACACATGTGTGCATTTGACATCATCTTTCCCACATTGCCCAGAATACCATTAGCTGATCTTGTTTGGCAGCTTTGGGCTAACACAATAAGATAGTTGGTACTGAGTTATGGAATACTGATTGGAGACACTGCAAGAAGTTAGCATTCTCAAATATATTCACTTTTTTTGGAAATAGAAATGATCTGTTCTTCTGAAATATGATTTAATTATGCACTTACAACAAAATGTCATCATCCTAGTACAATGACATTTTAATACATATTCTATTCCTGTCATCTGTATCAATGACAGATGACAGAAAAAAGGCAAGCCTAGTTAAAAATGATATCATCTGAGACATTTTATTTAATTATAGGCATTTAGAACTTGTAAAACATTTAAATGAATTTTCTTTTAAAACCAGTAGGCTCATAAGGAAATTTAAGCAAGCAGTGAATACTCAATCAATCAAGAGAGGTGTGTTGAAGCGAGGCCGTGTGTTTGGCCGTGGGTGAGAACCTCACCATTCTCAAAATAGCTTCTTCACCACAAAGTCCACATGTTAAACTAAGACATTTCTAAGATTTATTTCAAGCAGCAAATTGATAATTTCTAAACATCTATTGAATATGTATTTGTCTTGAATTTTCTAGATGGTGTAAAGAATCTAGAACACAGCTAGAGGATTTTTACATCTTATTTTTATAAGAAATCAGAAAAATATCAAGCTCAAAATAAAAGACAATAAATTAATAATTACTAGACTAGTTAAACGGTACATTAGGTAAGGGAAGGATACATAACAGATACTCCTCCACTTAAGTTTGATAAGAGCGTCCAGTTTCTTAAAGTCTTAAAGTCTAGGTTGACTACATCTAGTTCAACTTCTTTGTAAACTTACTGTCAGAAGAAATTATATCTAATTCACTACGTACTTATTAGGTTCCTTCAACATATCTAGCTAACAATCACCACACAATTTTCTAAGCCTGTTTCATTTAATCAAAAATTCTATTAAACTTTGAGTCCATCGCTCTTGGGGGTTGTTTTTTGTCTTTGCTTCCTCAACCCAGAAAGTCAGTCAAGATTACCTAGTGATGTGCAGAGATCATTTGAATTGCTCTTTCAGTTTCTTCCGCAATTCTGTGGTCCTGAGTGTCAGGTCATCTTCATTACAATCCTCTTTGGGTTGAGCGCTCCCTCAGCAGTGCCTCTTGTGCCCAAGAAAAGAATAACCTTCCTCACAAGCTTCCTGAAACATCCTAAAAAACAAGGATCCAACTCACTGCCATTGCTTGATTTCGACTACTAGTGACCCTGCAG
>PVJH01027225.1:14282-29126 GCA_004026705.1 Nesogale talazaci | reverse complement strand
CCCCCCCCCCCCCCCCAGTCTGAAGATGAAGATAAGCCAGCCACGCTCCCTTTGTCACCACCACTTCTGATTTATTGTAGGCCAGGACATAGGACAGATGGGCTCATTGGAATTGGTGTGCCTTTTAGGTCCAGAACTGGGTAGTAGAGAATTTAGTTAATGTTAAAAGTACAGGCAGATGACTTTTAGATGAGTGTAAATTAAGTTATACACACACACACACACACACACACATATATACACATATACCTTTATTGACACACAATCCACATATCATGTGATTCAATCCTTCTATCATATTAAGAATAGTTGTAAATCATCAACCCAATCAACATTAGAGCGTTTTCTTCTTTCTTGTTTTCTTCTTCGTTCTTCTTTCTTTGTTAACATCTCCCCATTTCCCCGCAACTTTCCCTGCTTACACCCAAGAACCCAACAATCCAGTTACTGCCCCTAGAGATTAGCCTCTCCTGAATTTCATATACAGAAAAACAAACAAACAAGCACACACACAAAAAAACCCAACGACAGTACCAAAGTAATACGGAGAAGAGCTCCAATCGAAAAGAAAGCAGGAAATATTAAAAATTGGGAAAAATTGAAATCGGTTCAAAGGGAGGTCAAACGACAAGCTGTTAAAATGTTGACCTCATCGTAGTTGCCATTGTCCAGTGCATCCTGCGTGACAGCCAGGCCGTCCACCGCCCTGGTCCACGGTCAGACGGGTCCACCAGGGTCTTCACTCACATGCATTTCCCCTTCCCTGTTTAAAAAAAACCAAAAACTGGAAACGACTTTAAAATGATTCAGAAGAGAGTTCAAATACATTTCAACCTAACTACGTCTGTCACAATCGTCACTGCGGTGCTCTGATAACAAGGCCATGAATATCCCACGACTACGATCAGGAGGCATTCAGACCCAGCACGTGGATTCAGTACCTCCCCTGTCATCCATAACCTTCTGTCAACCAGGTGCTCAGAATCTCAGCTCTGATCAAGAACTTTGTCATTTATGTATAAAGCTTGTGTGTGTCCATAACTCCAAGCCCTCAAACAAAAATCATGTTAGTAATTATGTTGTAATCATGTTGGTAATTCTGCTGAAGCATAAATAGATGCGCATTAACTTGCGTCCGTCTTCTCGTTTCTTCACTTTCCACCCCCTGGGATAGATCTGCCTGGGCGGGGCACAGAGGGAACCATATCAGTTTTCCCAGCATAGACGATCAAGAACACACCGACACTTGTCGCGGCTCTGTCACCACTAACTCTCCGACTTCCCTTGTTTCCTCCCAGAACTCTCGCTAGTGACATGGCTCCCTTCCAAGACGAGGTTCCGAAGGGAAACCTTTCCCCAGCCACCGCGTATCAATCAGCATCGTACCCTAACTCAGACAGAGAGTGGTCCCCCAGCCCCAGGTAAGTGGATCCTTTGTGTGTGTGTGTGTGTGTGTGTGTGTGTGTGTGTGCCCAGTTACAGAAAGTATGCCTAAGAAAGCGGTAGAACACAAATTTAAAAATGAAAGCAGTAAACCGAGTGTCGCGAGTACAGGCTGGCATTGCAGAGGACGTGGGTGCATGGTGAGCGTCTGCGGAGTCGCACCGCCACAGGAGAAAGCAGGCTCGCAAGGCCCTTCTCCGTCCTTCGCCTGAAAGTAAGTTTGAAAAGCAGACATTGTTTCAGGGGCCGCTGAGGCCGCTCAGGGAGACTGGCCCGACGCCTCCCTCCCACGCCTGGCTCCGGCCTGCAGACGTCAGCGTCGCTGACCTCTGAAACGAACAGGGCGGCTGCTCAGGGTGCACACCGCCACCCTCACGACTCCTGGGACTGGCGACTTGGTGATGCCCACGGCGTGCCAGAGCCCCGCTGTGTCACGTTTCCCGCCTTCAAGGGGCAGGGGCCTGGGGGAGGGAAAAGGTCCATCCCCCGAGGCCTGCTTTCTAGCAGGGGTGCTTAGCTGTGAGGGGTGACGGTGCCTTTGACACCGCAGGTAAGCAGGTCTACCTTACATCTTGGGCAGCGTCCAGAGTGAGACCCCGACCCACGGGGGCTGCCACAGCAGATGCCTGCACGTCATCCCTGATTGTGAGTCGTCCAAAAGCTTTGACTTGCCAAGGGAGCATTGAGTGGTCCTTTTCTGCTGACCACTGGGGTGGGGCGGGGAGGGGGTGGTGTTGGGAAGTAAGTTTGGGAACCTATGACGCAGCCCTTAGCATTTTCTAGGGGAGCCAGGCTCCTCAGGCACCCCTCCCGGTGCCAGCCGGGTGAGGGTGAGGGCATGAAGAGGAAGGCAGCCATCAGCAGTGTGTGCTGCAGCTGAGTTCAGAGAAAAATAGCTCCGTCATGTGCCTGGTTTCCAGCCAAGCCTGGGACAGAGAAGGTCATTGAACTGGGCGGGGCGGGGCCCGGGATGAAGTCGGTCACGAGGCCCGTCTGTTCCACAGGCAGCCCCGTCCAGTGATGCAGCCTCCAATTTTCTCCCAGCCGTCTTTACCGAGTAAAAAGAAACAGAGAGGACCAATTTCAGCGAGAGATTTTCTTTGAACCCAAACGCGTTCCAAATACCCTTGCAACAGGTGTAATTCCTTTTTAAAATGTTAGGAATCAAGCATCCCATGTTTCTGTTTGTCTCAGAACCCTGTTGGGGTTCTTGCGAGGGGCACGTCTGAAGTGCCCAGGAAGTGCACGTGGAGAGCGGCAGTCCTTGGACAGTGCCGAGGGGGCCTTTCCCAGATCCACACCGTGTCCTAAGTTCGTGGCGATCGATCCTTAAGGAGGGAAAAGCACAAGTGCATGTGTAATATTTTCCATGCATATGTTAAAAAATAGCTGTTCAAAGCTGGACGTTAGTCCCAAACTGAAAAGTAAGGTCTGAAAGACAACGCTGAGTGTGTTTCAAAGTCCTGCCTTCTGAATCCAGGAGGACTGCGTCAGGTTGTGTGAACACCTCACCACTGCCCAATGGAGTGGTGAACGAGGACACAGAGACCCAGTGTTAGACATGGGACCCCGTGTTTAGGGGACAGTTGAGAAAACAATCAACCCAGTCTTCGCACGAGGCCCTCTGATTGTGCACTAAGTGAACACTTTTGTATGGGCATGTGCTGGAAGTAGAATGGGAGCTGGTTCCTCGTGGACGTTGCCTGTAGTACAGGCCCAGAAAACGTGTGTGGATTTCTTACTGACTTACACGTACAATCCCAAGGCCTAAGTCTTTACATCGCTATTTCTGTTTCTAGACACTACTGTGGAGAGCATTCAGATCATCGACAGGAATGATCTCTCAGTTTAACTGACCTCTTATCTTCTTTTTTTCAATGTTTATCCGGTGGTATCCAGCAGTCCGGTAGATTACCAAAGAAGCCCCCATCATCTCGCCGGTGGCCCCCAGGAGGGCCTGTCTAGTTCATGCCCCCTGCAGTCTTCCCACTTGCTTGCTTCGGAAAGGTAGAGGCATTATTTTCCCAGTTGGGGTGTTTTGATCAGTAATGAGCATTTTGATCTAACGCTTATAGATCTAATTTACTAACCCAATTACTAATAATGAAGAAGATACACCTGAAATGATATGTGTATGATTCAAAAAAGCCTTTTTTTTCTAACGCTTACCACTTTTTTTTTTTGCCACTAACTAAACCAGATTATTAAATCTTTTTTTAAGTTATAAATTTGACCCTCTGGAAATTATGGTTAATCATATCATTCCACCTAGTTCTGTGGCGTGCTTAAAACAGTAAAGGGATAGATCCAGTATGGATGGGTTATATGGTGATTATTTCCCGTGGAGGATTGTTCAACCAAGGGGGCTGACGAGTTAATTCTTGGATCAGGGGAGTCAGGTGTTCACCACAGAGCGTGCAGAACGCCGGCCTAGGTCGGATCGGAGTTTGTGTTCTCACCCCTGTGGTCATCTTGGAATCCTGCCTTGGCCCCCTGGCTTTGACCTAGACTTCCGACCTTGCGCTTTGGTGGACCCACAGGAGTCCTTGTAAAACTGGAAGACGAAGCCGAGGTTCGTTACTTCTAAGAGAAGGTTTTCCTTCACGGATAAAGAGCCACATCTCAGGGTCCACTTCATGTGGAAGTTACCCTTGCCCGTTTAAAACGAGGCAAGCTAAATTGGAAGCGTTTATTGGAATTTGCCTAATCGGAGGGCACCCGCAAAAATACAGAACTCCCTAGGGTTTATAAAACCAAGCCAAGGGTGCTTCTCTGAAATGTGCCCGGGGGACCGTTGGGAACCATCTTTCTGATACATCACACTCAGCCTTGTCTTCTCTCTCACCCAGCCCCTCTTTTCTTGTTTCGGGTTTCAAAGCCCTTTTAATTGTGAATGGGCCGAAGGTTCACGGAGCAATTCGCTTTTCCATCCAGCAGTCCACACACTTCGTTCCACGTCACTGATTGCAATTCCCCCAACAAACCCCCCTTAGCCCACCTGTGCCTCCTGCGGGCCTTCTCCTTTCCCTACCTGTCCTGTTTCTGACCTCTGACCTCTGACCTTGGGCTCCTGCCACCCTTCTGCTCTCCACCTTTGCTTGGTCTCTGGAGCAGCTATCTGGCCAGGGTGATTGTTTACCTTACAGGTCTGCCTGCTGTTTGGACTGAAAATTGGGTGGCGTACTGAGCTCTGCTCCCAAGTGTGAAGGGTCATGAAGGGTCTTGGAGGTCCGTGGGTCCATAGTTAGGCAGAAAGACGTTTTTATAGTTGCGTAGATGCCTTTTGAGGGAGGCCTGTGTGGCACCGTTTTCGGCCTTTATTAAGCAGGGCCGTATATAAGGTGAGAGGTGGCACTTGCAGCTTATGGCTGGGTTCCTTGTGAATATTTCCAAGTGTGATTCCCGCTGTGGAAACCTGTGGGCAGCAAGCTGTTAGGGAATAATCAGGAGGTCGTGCATTCCGGAGTCAAGACCCCTGTCCGGCCTTTTTGTCGTTGTTCTCCTGAGAGTCGGGGTAGGTTGGGCACAGCTCTGGGGCTGGCTGTTTGTAAACCACGTTCACCCGCTCCCACTCTGGAGTCACCGGACGAGCTCCGTTTAATTCAGGGTTCCGAAGAAATCCGGACACAAGGTAGCTGACGTCTTCCGGCGGCGATAGGCCGAAACAGCAGGAGCTTCTTAAACAAAGGCCTGAAGATTTGGGTTGTGAGTGGCCGGCTCTCCATGCGGATCTGGTCAGGCAGGCCGCCCCGTCGATTGGCTGTACCTCTCTCCCGGCTCGGGGGGCAGCTGGGTGGTTGGAGCCATGGAGTTTGGGGGTGGCAGCCCGGTGGTTAACTTCTGTGTGTGCCGTGTAATGCGCACGTTAGTCCCGGCGAGGAGCCGCTCACCGCCAGGTCAGCCGTTTGAGATGAGCTAGCCGCTCTGCCCGAGCGAGACGAGGCTCTCGGAGAGACGTCCTCACAGAGCCCGCCTCGGGGGCCCTCGGGGCCTGTCCTACCCCGTCCTGTCGGGGCGCCAGGGTTTGGAGTCACCCGAGGGCCGTGAGTCTGGGTTATGGATGCTTCTGCAGAGGCAGGAACGCACCGGCCAGTTGGAGAAAGGCGTCACGACGGCAGGAAAGGGGCGAGGCGGATGGACGGCAAAGGCTGCTCCATGCTCATGCCTGGTTTTCCTCCCGCGGTGAGAGGATGTCAGTGTTGGGGGGGAGCGGAGGAGACGGCTTCAGATCAATCGGGGTCCTCCTGTGCACACACAGCAACCCGCTTCACCCTGAATCACATTCCCCGTGGATGGAGGGAGGGTTGGGCGTGACTGAGCACTGCAGCAGACAGTGCAGCTTCCACGTGCCTGTGTTCAAAATGAAGGCGCTGGGGGGAGAGAGGGAGCAGTTACAGCTCTTAAGCCGGTCTGTTTGATCCGAGTGTCTTGGCTACGGTGTGATAGGAGGTGCTGCTTTACCATTGAGCCTCCTTGCACCCACTGGAAGGTCGCAGTCAGCCTACGTGCTTGTCAGCCGCTGCCCAGTGGTTTCCCACTCTCTGAGGCCACCCGTGTGGGGGAACCAGACCCTGTTCAGGCCTGCGCTGCCCCCCGCCCCCCGACCCCAGCTGTGACGTCTGATCTCCCTGTCACAGCCACTGTGCCAGCTCCTCTCCCCCAGGGCCAGCCCCCCTCTCACTGCCCCTCAGCCTTCCCCGGCAATGGTCTCTGCTGACAACATGCCGAAAGTAGGTGAGATGAAGCCTCTCCACGCTTCCCTCTCGGGAACACTCCAGCTATATTTCTTCCAGCCAGCCTCCCGAGAGTTGAAATCTAACCCAGACTGATAACGAGACCCGGCTCATCAAAGATTAAGAGACTGTCGATAGGTGGATCGATGTTGGGAGCGTCTGTAAAAGGAAACGTGCAGCAGCTAACTAGCTTTGAAACTTCCTCTGTTTGAATCACTCAAGGGAAACCGAGGCAGGGAGATACAGACAAGAAACAGCCAAAACAATTTAAAAAATGTTGGGTCTCTATGTTTTCGATATGATGAGGATCTTGTGGATAGTTGATTTTTAGCTGGTTACCTTGGCTGGATGGATGGAAGGAAGGCAGGCCTGTGAGATAGACGTGGTGACCGGTTGCTGAGGAAGCACCCTGAGCCCATCGGTCAGCTCTTGGCATGTTTCTGAAAGGCACAGGAGCTTTGATAAAATCTCATCCTCGGGGTTCCTGCCCGATTAGCAAGTTTGTTTGTGGCATCTGCTCTTTGTGGTGAAGTTGGCAAAGGGTTGTTTCCCCGTCTCCAAATATTTCCAACATAGTTGTCCCTAGCTGCTTGTCCTTAGCTGCCTGACCAGGGTCCCTTCTGCAGTGGCCCGAAAATCCAGAGACCAGATTTGGAAACGGAGACCGTGGGACCGCCCAGCTTGAGATGAGGCGGGGACGGATGGCAGTATTGAGGTCACATATTCTTAAATCTCCTCTCTTACTATAACATTCTAACTGTCTTTTTACATTTTCCTACCTCGCCTATGTCCTTTCTAAAATCCTCTCCCCTGACTTTGAATTTGGCGGCCGGGCTGGGGTGGGATCACAGCAACACAGACATGGGGCTGCAGGGACATCTGGTGGTCACAGAGGGTCATTGCAGAGCTGTGCTAATAATGACGGAGCATTTTCTTACCGTGACCATGGATTTAACTCTTTCTTTTCTTCTTCTTCTTTTTAAAGTCCTTCAGGTTCCCGGCCTTCCACACCTAAAAGCGATTCAGAATTGGTTAGTAAGTCCCTGGACAGGACGCTGCAGAAGAGTAACCCCGAAATGCTCTGGCTCTGGGGCGAATTGCCACAGGCCGCAAAGGTGAGTTGAACGGCACAAGGCATTTTTTTTTTTTTCCCCTCCTCAGTTCTCTGCCCCACCCCGGGGATTTCTGTTGTAGCTTGGCTTGAATCATGCCGACTCGATGTCATGTCGCACACCAGGCTGCCCTGGGCTCGGCAGGCTCGGGGTTGCACGGTGGGGCTGCCCGTCGGGAAGTCGGCCCTTCCGAACCACCCGCTGCTCCAAGGCAGCTAGGGGTCAGGCTCCTCCTCCCCCCAATGCGCCCCGTCTCAGAATCGACGCACGGCAGCCAGGCAGGTGCATCTGGAACCAGCAGCCTGGCTTTTTGTGTGGCGTCAGCAGCGTTGAGGTTTTAAGCACGGCTACTCTTCTTTGACGTTTTACTCATCGTACAGGTGTTTTACACAAGGCTCCCTCAAGACTACCTTTCTTTTACCATCCACATTTCCTTTCACAACGAGATAGGGGGAAAAGTAATACACCGTAGCCACTAGCGAATTGTGACGGCACGGGAGTCAGGCGTTGGGGTGCGAACAGCCAGGTCAGAGGGTTGCACCCAGCAGCCGCTCCTTGGGAGAAAGATGGGGTGTCATCGTGGAACTCGGGGGGGCACTTCCGCTCTTTCCTCTGTGGTCACCCCAAGACAGGATCAGTTGAGTGGCAGGGGGTTTGTCTCTCTGGACCGGAGGCAGACATTAAGCACGCCTCCCCGCTTGAGTGCTGAGTGTGAAGGGTAGCTTAGCGAGAAACCCCACAGAGAGGGGTGGAGGGGCTGGGCCCTTTGGAAAAAAGGCCGAGTTCTTGGGAACCGGTCACCACCAGGCTCCCCCCGTGCGCTTCCATGCGGGGCTGTGAACATTCTGGAAACACAGTGCCCCCCCCCCCCCCCCACACACACACACACAGAACCACACACAGATCGTGCAGTGTATGCGGGCTCAGGAAACGTCCCCGCTGTGTACAGCCGCATGCAACTCCCACCCAGATCGCAGGACAGGTCACGCCCCACCACTCAGAAGCCCTGCCTTTCCCACTGACCCCGCCCCCTGGCCGCCTCCGTCCACGTGGCCTGGGCTTCTGCAGGTAGCCGCTGTGCAGTTTTCCCTGCCAGGTGCCCGTAGCCGTCGACATGGCCCGTGCACATTCTCACACGGCTGCAGTCGTATCCAGCCACTCGAGCTGGGGCTCCGTCCCGCTGCCAGACGTCTGGGCTGATTCCACTCGTGGCTTCTATCTAGTTGCTGTTTTATGGGCTGTTTCCAAGTGCTTCGGGCCTGGAGTCCTGGCTGGTTGGGCAGCTCTAGAAATGTTCCTTGAGGCTTAAGGTTCTTTCTGCCGATAACACCGTGGCCTGCTAACGCACTACTTACCATTTCCTGTGGTTAAGCTCGTGTTTCTCTCTCTCTACCCTCCCCCCCCACCCCGGTTTAGTCACCTTTGCATAAGACGAAAGAGACCAGCCCACTGATGAGTAGGAAAATCCCTGACAAGATGCACTTTCGAGCCATTCAGAGCGAGTCTGACACCTTCAGCGACCTGTCGCCCACGCTGCCAGGGGAGCCTCCGGAGCACCCCCTTCTGGAGGAGCACCGGCACCACACGGTGGTGCAGTTCATGCACGAAGACGATGTGGAGCCCTCGGGGGCGGCCGCGGCCCCCGCACCTGCGGACCAGGAGCACAAGCCCCCCTCTTGTGGCAGTGCAGCGCAGACCGCAAGCAAGACGGACTCCCCATCGCGGAAGAAAGGTTCAAAGCTGGGGCCCCACGGGAAGCTCCTCTCTCCCAACCGTCACATTGGTCTCAGCCAGGCGGTGGCCTCTGTGGAATCTGTTGATCATCGGGGTTTAGTCCTAGGATACTCAGATCCACAGAGGCCTTGGGGGTCGTGCAATAAACCTCCTTTTGCCGGGTGGGGCCCACTGAGGGCCTACTGTGCTCAGGGCCCCAGGGCAGAGCTTCTCCTGCCACCGAGTCGATGCCCACTCCTACTGACCCCTCACGTCAGGGGTAGAACTGCTCCCGTGGGCTTCTGAGTGGAAAGCCTCTTCTGCCTCCCTCCGAGCGGTGGGTGGGCTCGAACTGCTGACCCTGCAGCTGGCAGCTCAATGCGCAGCCACCACTCTGCCTGGGCCCCTCTGATTGCACTCTGGGGCTGCATGGACAAAGCGACCTCCAGAAAGCAGATGACTTTGCTCATCTCCTCCCTTCCCACCCTCACGCCCCGTCACTCTAGCCCACTCTGCTGTTTGGGCGTCACCATGTCACTGGTCACTGTCCCCAATGGTCCTCCACAGGCCTCTGTGGCCTACCGACTCCCCTGCCAGGACACGGGGCACCCCATGAGGTCAGCGTGCTTTCCTATCGCTGTGCCGAGCACGGTGAATGCTGCCCTAGCTCCCCGGCCCCGGGTCAGCAGCGGGGCGGCTGGGCCTCATTCCCCAAGTGACCCTTTTCATCCACACCGCAGATAAACGCAGCCGACATCTTGGGGCCGACGGCGTCTATTTGGACGACCTCACAGACATGGACCCTGAAGTGGCCGCTCTGTATTTTCCCAAAAAGTAAGATTTCCTACCCCCTTCCCCCATGCCCCCCACCCCCATCATTCCTGGGGCGGGGTTCCCAGAGGAGTTGGCATGTTCTCTTTAATCCCCAGAGTGGAACACCAGTCAGAAAGGCAAGGAGGGGCTTCTGCTTTCCTGGGAGAGCTGCCCTGTGGGAAGACTGGCTTTCCATGGACTGAGTGTGTGTGTGTGTGTGCATGCGCGTGCTCGCACACCTCTCTGGGTGCAGCCACACGTGGCCGGCTTTCCGCCTGTCGGATAGGAGCTTGGCCCCAGGTGAGCCGAGCTCTGGCTGCAGTGGCCCTTGCACCTCTGCAACGATGCTCACAGCGACTCACGGCGTGGGTGCCCTGCCCCAGGAGAGGGTCTCTGTGACCCTGGGGTGTCCTCTTCAGCAACTCCTAAGCACCCCCACCCAACTGCTCCCACGCCGAGACCTGCTCCTGCAGTGTTGTGGGGGGTTTCTGAGCTCGTCATGCTCCCTGGAACAGCAGCCTCACCCCTCCCCTGTGGAGCAGCAGGTGGGGGGCGGGTTTGAGCTGCCAACCTTTACCCAGGCGGCCCGGTGGGGAGGGCACTCAGCTGTGTCATCAGCGAGAACGCACCTTCCCTGTGGAGGTGAATTCGTTTGGGTCGGGGGCCGTAACTAATGAGCAGTCCGCCCTGAGATGAAGTCCTTTGCTGCTCTGCGGCAGCAGGTGGCTAGAGAGTGGCGCCGACAATTTGAAAATTCTCAGAACAGCCTTTGTCCCCCTCCCCCCCAGTGGAGACCCTGCTGGCCTCCCCAAACATGCCAGTGACAACGGAGGCCGGTCGGCCAACCAGTCCCCGCAGTCCGTGGGCAGCTCCGGCATCGACAGCGGCGTGGAGAGCACCTCAGATGGCGTGAGGGACCTGCCTTCCATCGCCATCTCTCTCTGCGGGGGCCTCACTGACAACAGGGACATCACCAAAGGTAACCCACCTCCGCCCCACCCCGGGGAAGCTGGCTTGTGAGCCACGAGCACCCTCTTGTGGAAGCTCGTGGAACTCCAGAGCGCAGCGAGGCTCCTTCCACCAGAGGCAGACCAGGCTGCTGACCAGCGGACGGACGGACGGACGGACGGACAGACGGCAGTGTTGAGAACTCCGGGAGGGAGGGGGGCGAATCGGATAGCCACAGTCCGATGCGTGGAGTCGATGCCGTGTGTGGAGTGACGTGATGGGACAGGATAGAGTTTGAAGACTGTCAATCTACGGGACTGGAGAGCCTCGACTCTGTGCCCTCGGACAGACTGGTGGTTTCAAACCGGTGACTGTGCATTTAGCTGCACACCAGGTCCACCACTGTGCCACCACGTCATGAAAACACAGTGCTCGGGAAGTGCATGAAAAAGACCCTGGCGTCTGGGTGGAGGAGATGTGCCGGGCACTGTCCGGAGCCTGGGTGGCTCACGTTACACACGGGACCCTGGCCCACGCCCCCCACCCCACAGGTCTTCTGAGGCTGCTCGGCTCATAATGGCCACACACCGATTCCCGGCCCCAGCTTGAGGACAGAGGCCATCCATCTTCCAGACCTCGCTCCTGCACCCCCTCCTGTCTAGGCTGAGGCTGCCCCACTGAAATCCCCCTGCCCTTGACAAGAGCTTGTCATGCAGGAGCTGGGAGTGACCGTGAAGCACCTGCCGGTTGGGAAACCTGACATCCTCTCTGTGTTTGTCCTTGTCCCCCGCTGCCCCTGCAGATGCGTTCTTTGAACAAGCGGTGTCCTACCAGCAGTTTGTCGAGAACCCTGCCGTCATCGACGACCCCAACCTGGTGGTCAAGATCGGGAATAAGTAAGTGCCCAGCCCAAAGTCATCTTGCTGTCCACAGACCCGGGCCTCCCAGCACCGAGGATTGTCTCTCCACAGTTGGGCAAAAACAGTTCGGTGCTCCTACGGGGTTGGGAGGGGAGACAGGAAGAGGGTTTCTACCGCCCTCTGAGTTCATTTACGAAGCTCACAGGGGGCGGGTCTCCCCCGGCCTGTGGGGTCGCGATGAGTCGGGTGGCTGTGTCCCTGTGCACCTGTTCCGGCTTGCCCATCAGATGGAGCCACCAGGCCTGGGGCTAGCCCACGTCCCTGTATGGAGTGGACTGCGTGCAGCAGCCCTGCAAACAGATTCCTAATTGAGCTAGCGTGGTGTGCAGGCCCTTTTGCAGTGAACAAGTTTTCCAGGAGGCACTCACTCAGTCTCCCATGTTACCTTAGGTTCACTCGCGGCCCTTCCCTTGAAACATGCCCCATCCCCAAATGCCTCAAGCCCATGGAGGGTTGGGGCAGCAGTGAAAGTTGGGCTGCTTTCTAACGGGCTGCTGCTGGTGCCAGTGCTGGGCCCTGGCAGCTGCTAGGCCTCTGTGGGAAGCCACCATCAAGGGCATATCAGGGAGCGCTGGGGAGCTTAGAGTTTCCAGATTTTTCCACGACAGTTCCATTTGAGTTGCCTGGGTTCCCAGCTCAGGTCTTTATTCTGTTTTTCTGTCCCGCTAGATACTATAATTGGACAACAGCAGCCCCTCTCCTCCTGGCAATGCAAGCTTTCCAGAAACCTTTGCCAAAGGTGAGCTTTACCATGAGAAAGAAGGAGGGGGGGGGGCTCAAATGATGGAGCGGGCTCATGTGGCCTGTTAACTCTTAGCGTAGATCCCACCCAGTGACTGACGTGACCCTGATTGGACGTTCACAGGGCGTACAGTTAGGAGTTTCAGATCGGTCAGCCTCTCCCTCTGTGTACCTCTTGCTTCTTGAATATGGTGTTATCTGATATACTAGAGAAACGAATTCATGGAGACACTCATATGTATGTAAGGGAGGGGTTAATATACAAGAGGAAATGAACATTGAGAAAACATCCCAGCTCAGTCCAGATCAAGTCCAAAAGTCCGATAGTAGCCCATATGTCCCATAGTAATCTATAAAGTCCTCTTAACAGACTCATGAAACACATGCAGTGATGCTGAATGTAGAAGGTCGCAGGTCAGTAGGTAGAAAGTCCCCAGATCCAGTAGCGGTAGATGCATCTCAGCACTGGCAGGGGTCTCCGTGTGACTTTTCTAGGTCCAGGTTTCTGGTCACATCAGGGTAGATCCATGTGGCTTCTCCACAGGGATCTCTCGCAGGAAGCCAGCCCTGTCAGTCGAGTGTCTCCAACGGAGTGAACCGAGAGATATAGTGTCTCTGCCTCTTAAGAAGCAATGACCACGTTTCCCAGAATTCTCAGGAGGTCATGCCCCACAGAGATCTCATTGGCTATCTTCAGACTGGCAGGCTAGACTCCACCCCTCCACTCGAAATCCTCAAATTGACATCAGATTCGGTAGCTGCAAGAAATACTTTGGTGGCCCCACCAGAGCAAGCCCTGCCTCTCCCATGATTCTTGGTCCACCGCCTCGTGCTAGGCAGTCAAGCAGGCGGGTTCCCGGATGCTCAGAGCCAAGTGAGCATGCATAGGGAAGGGACCGGGGCAGCGGGGTACATCAGACGCCAAACGCCCCCACCGGTGTCCCGTGTGGCTCAGCCAGGCCGTGAGCCAGGGACTTGCCAGCTCAGGGCCTGCAGGGGAGAAGAGGTAGATGCCGAGAGGAAGAGTCTCCTATAATTTTTGGTAAAGGATCGTTTAATTTTTTTCAGTAAATCATTTATTTACGGTGTCTGTAATTCCCCCATCCCTCTGTTATCAAAGCAGCTTTTTGTATTTTAAAGGTTGCCGTTTTTTTCTCTTCTAGTCTTTATAGCTTCAGAAATGCCTATCTGTAGTAGGTTGTGGTTTTTTTTTTTTTATTCTTAAAATGCTTTTAGTCTTAAGGTCTCTATCATGTCAATTTAGTCATGCTAGCTTTGTGGTTTTCTGTTTGCGCTGTTCATTTTCTATTCCACTGTGTTGTTGACATTTCAAAAGCCCCTATGAGCGCTACATAGCGAGTGTGTACAAGATAAGAGGGTGGATGCTTATCTTTCAGCTGATATGGCCAACCCATTTACACTTACTATAAATACACGTGCATTTGCATTCATGGATACTTTGGGGGTGTTTTTAAGCCATGCATGCCCCGCACCTGATTTTGGCTTCATTTTCCTTGTCTAATTGCACTGGTCAGATTTTAGTTGGTTAAATCTCTCTCCACTTTGTGTCTGGATTTTCATCTCTTTTAAAGATTTCCCCGAAAGCTTGCTTCACACATTGTCTAAAGATAGGCAGCCCATCTTTCTTTGTGCGGGGAGAACATAAGCATGTGGTTCCTCCGTGCGGGGATGGCATCATCATTTCGCGGGTCTGTCCTTCCTTGTGCCTGTGGTGATGTACCCAGCATCGGAGCGCCACTTCTTCGCAGACACCCCCGAAATGATCACTGAGATTTCCCGGGCGGGCCTGCCAGGACCAGTCGCAGTGTAGCTAGCTCTGTTACGGTGCCGCATCGTGGGTGTGGCCTCTCTGTTTGGCATTCACTGCATCCAAGGTCTTCCTGTTAGGTGTAAGTTTTTGTTTCGTTTCCCCCCTCAGAAGGCTATCCTTCGTGCCTTCCTTTCTCCGCCTCTTCTGTCTGGCATTGGCCCTCGGCCTCGTCCTTGTTACTGACTGCTCGTCTTCAGTGTCTTTCTTCGTCACAGGCGCTCCATCCTCTGACTACACCTTCTAACTCTCTGACCTCTCCCGCTTCCTCACCGCAGTGGTCCTGCGAGGCTTTGAACCCTGTTCTTTTACCGCATTGTCACAGCCTCCCCCGCTCCAAGTCTTGCCTCCCTTTCTTCCCCGCTCAAGTTCTAGGTCACATTGTCCCCCTCCTGAGTCCCGAGTTCCCTCCGCCTGCCTCTCTCGCTGTCCCTTGTCATACTGCAGTGACTCTGCTCGCCTCTCTCTGGGCTGGGCATGCCTGCAGGAAGACGCAGGGCGGCCGGGACCCCGAGTGCAGTGTGGCCTTGTTGTCTTCATCCCTTCACTCCCCAGCTCTCCTAGATGACTCGTGTCACCCTTGTTTTGCCGCC
>PVJH01027225.1:0-14182 GCA_004026705.1 Nesogale talazaci | reverse complement strand
CTTTGACCAGGGATAAATCCAGCTGTCAGTTTCCACGTCAGAGGCACCGACCCAGAGGGCCCCTCTTTCCCCCTGGGCGGCTCTCACGTGAAGCCCCGGGGCTGCCTTCAGCCACTGCTGTCTCTGCCTGGCTCGGCCTTCACCTCCGGACGTCAGGAATCCGCATCACCTCTAAGCAGGTGAAACGGGCAGGCCTTGAGGAGTTCTGGGAAGAGTGACGCGTGATCTGACCTCAGTTTTTGGTTGAGGTGAGAACCTTGTAGATTAGCTGTAAGCGTCTCTGCAGTCACTAGGGGAGAGATGATGCCGATGGAGGGAAGTGTCCAGATGGGAGGTGGTTCACTCAGATTTGGGCAGGCTGTGTGACATGTATGCACACATATGTAAGCGTATATAACACACATACATATACACAAATAAAGGGGCTTAGTAGTCGGACTTTATGCCACCTGTAGACTGGCCCTGCTTCTCTGTTCCTAAAAATAAACCGCTGTATTATCGTCTAGTAATTTTATGCTAAATATTTGATCTATATGGAATTTATTTTGCAAGTGACGGATGAGTTTCATCCATCAAGGTTTTATTTTGAGGAGAATGAGCAATGAACAGGAAACTAACACCCACACACCCCTACCCTAAGCTGGTTATTAAACCAGTTGGGGTGTTTTTTGTGGCTAAAAGTGGCTTCCGTGATGGGAGCTTGTTCTTTGCACAGACTGAACCATTACAAGTCAAGGGGTTCGCACATGAGTTTGCTTCTGGGTGCCTTTCTTGGCTCTCCCTTTACGATCCCACACAGACCACGTCGCACGCCACGGCTTCACACAACCGCGCTCACAACAGGAAGCTGGGCAGATGGCTCACGTTCCCTTGGCTGTAAGGTTTTCTTGGCCATAGAGGACACACAGTCACTCTTAAACCGGAGCCGTAGCGTGGCTCTGAATGACGTTAGCCTGAGTTCTCAACAGGGCTTGGGATGTATTGGCAGGGGAAAATGGGGGCGATGTGTTTAGCGTCCTTCTCAACCAAGGCAGGCCCCAGACTAAGCCCCAGCTGTTGAGTGGGTTCTGAGTCCCTGTGACACTCTGGGGTTTCCAGTGGAGGGCCAGTGGCGCTGGGGGGTTATGTTGGCCTCAGGGTCAGCGGTTGGAATCCACCAGTCCCTCCTGGGGGAGCATGAGGCTTGTTGTAATCAGTTGTGACCTCAGGACTCAAAGGAGCCAGCCTGCTCTGCCCTGCCGGTGGCTCTGGATCCGGATGGACGGGTCACAGGCGTGCCTGGTCTCTGAGGTGGTCAGTCTTGATGGAAACAGACTGCCCATCTCTCTTTTGCAGAGTAGCTGTTGGATTCGTACTCCTGACCATCTGTTTAGCGAGTGTTTTAGCCACCACACCTCCAGGGCTCCTGAATTATCTTAATGATGCGTATAGGTCATTGGAGCGTCATCAAGTCTTATATTTATCTATAAACTTTGATTTGTCTCTGGTCTCTCGTTCCCCTTCTTTGGTATGTCTTCTTACATACTGGTACTGCATTCCTTTAATTACGGTGGCTTATCGATGTGTTTTAATCTCTGATAGGACTTGTGCTTAGTTATTAGTCTTCTGTTTCAGAATTTTCCTAGCTACTTTATTTGCTTGTTTTTCTACGTGAGCTTTAGAATCAGTTTGTGGAGGCCTGGAAATAACCTTAATAATGAGACAGCAAAAAAATTAATGGACCCTGTGTTGTTTGTGGATGAGTCTAATGGGGGGGGGTGTGAATTGATATGTTTAATGAGTTCTCATGTTTGCATTTTCATGTAATCATAGTTTTCCTTTGGGTCAGGGGTAGTTTAAATGACCAAATGCAGCACACGGGGCTATATAACGCAAGTTACTTGTCTACTTATTTGCTGCCTGTGAAGTTGAAAGACTTTTTTTCGTTACTAGTTGAGGTTTTGTTGACTCAATAGCTCCAGACTGCCAAGAGGATTAGATAATACCTGCGTGCCTCCTGGACCCAGCTCTCCAGAGAGTGTAGTATCCTTTGGAAATGCTTCCCAAATGTTGAGCTAGAACTTTCTCTTTCCGCATCAGACTTTAAGTCTGAATCTTTTAAATATTTGAGGTGATAAGTCAAATGCATCTAGTAGGCTTGAGTTTGTAAGAATTTGGAGGGCTGAGCCCTGGTAGTGTAGTGGTTGAGTGTGGGACTGCGGCCGACAGGCTTGGCGGTTCAAATCCAGCAGCAGCAAGGCTGGGCCTCCCACTCCTACCAGAGGGCAGTGATGCCTAAATTAAAAAAAAAAAAAAAAAAAGAATTTGGAAATCCACCCTTGCAGCTGTAGGGGTAAAACTTGTATCCCACACCCCACGTTGACCATTTCACTTTTTATTTCCTAACCTGTCTTACTGAAGGCGACACTGTCTTCACCAGCAAGCCATTTTAATTTGAACAGCATCTGGCCCTACTAATCACTAATGATATTTAATGCTTTCTTTTCTCTTTTCTTTCTTCCTTGTCATGTGGTGTTTCATTCGCCCGGCTGCTTTATTTTATTTTCTTTTATTTTTTGTTCATTAACATCTCCTTAAGTCTTCATGCTTAAGTTACCTTAATGTCATTTTGGACACCATTAGGTTTTGCTTCTCTAAGCTTTTTAATTCGCAAACAGTACGTTGTGTTGCCTCCACCCGCCTTCCCCCGACCCGGTCTCATGTTTAAGTTGCCTGCGCCTGCCCTTTGGTTTGAATGTGCTAAGTGGACTCTTCTTTTGGTTCCGTTATTTACGTTGCCATCCGTTCAAAACAGGCCACTGTGGAGTCGATCATGAGGGATAAGATGCCCAAAAAGGGAGGACGCTGGTGGTTCTCGTGGCGGGGAAGAAATACCACGATCAAGGAGGTAAGCCCGCCGGAGGGAGGGAGCGCCTTTCTCCCGACCGTCGCAGACAGGCCATGGTGACGCCTATCGGCCATAACACGACCGGGCTTCCGTGACCCCGCTGGGCTGCAGGGCAGGGAGTGGCACCCCAGACGCTGAGGAAGGTCAGGAGGAAGCCTGGCAGGGAGTCGGGGCCCAGCCGCTGCCAGCCAAGTCCCTCCCCTCGGGGACGTCCCTTGTCTGCCAGAGTGTCAGCAGTGTTGTCAGCATCCTTTCTTTGCCCTGGACGTGTACTCTCCCCCGGCCTCCCCTGAGGCTTGGCTCTAAGGAGCCTGGCCTCGCGTGGTCGCCTCTCCCCCTTTCCCTGTCCACCTGCTCGGCTGGTTGACCTCGATGGAGGGGTTTCACAGCATTCTCGGACCGCTTCCACAGCGGTTTTCAGAGTCCTTTTTGAGTCCTCTCTCCGCGACTTTGGGAAACCAGATGCCTTCACGAGGTGCAGGGGCAAAGAGTGAAAAGGTGATGCAAGTTTTCCACGAGCTTTTAGGAGCTTGTACGTGACACACCTCTCACCCCCCTCCCTCCCTTCCCCCCCTTCATCTCTTCTGTGATGATCTCTTTTCTTGAAGCACTTTCTTTCCCGGACGGACGGACACCATGTCCTCCTCTTTCCTCTCTCGCCTGCGAGGCCAGTCCAGTCTGAAGTTCCCTGCAGGATCTCCTCTGAGCCCCTCCTGCGTTTACTTCCTGTGCAGACCAGACTCAGTTTTTCAGCCCCTAACCCACTGGTTGATGGCCTGCTCTCCCCGAGGATTCTCAGCCTTGTCCGTGTCTCTCCACCATCCCCTGGCCTACAGATCTCGGCTGCTGCCATCTCTCCCAGGAGGGCTCGGCAGGAGTCTGAGTCGCAGACTTGTCTGCCTGTCCCTCACCCTTGACTCCGGCTGCAGCGAGCAGAGCAGGCCAGAGCAGAGAGCTTCCTTGAGGACTGTGGGCATGCACCGAGCGTGTGCCCTCTGCCTCTCGGCACAGCCACTTCCTGTGTCACTGCCCTGTGCTCCGTGTTTCAGCCTCACCGGGCATCATCCCACCCAGGCCTGAACCTGGAGCATTTCCAGTTTAGGGCTTCTGGGCAGCGGCCCCGAGGATGCTGGGTCAGGTAGCTGGAGCGGCCAGGTCTTTCCTGCTGCTCAAGGTCGGCCGTTGAAGCTGCTTCCTGGGAGAGAAAGAGGGCTGGCTGCTCCCTATAGGAGGGAGGGAGGGGGCACTTCTGCAGAATGGCTATGAGTCGGAATCCGCTCAGGGCGCTCTCTCTCTCTCTCTCTCTTCCCCTCCCTCCTATGATTTAGTGGTCTTAGACCCCTAGTTATCTAGCTGTTCAAATGACCCTTTCTTACTGGCCCTGTGACCTTGTCTCTACAGCTCTTGTCCGAGTGGACAGTGACACACCCTTCAGTGTGGCTGTTTCATCAGCCTCTCTCGTTCCCCCTGGACCATGAGTTCCATGAAGACAGAGGTCACGGATGACCTTGATCCTTGCGGGAGCCCTGGAGACCACCTAGTGGACCCAGACAGGCCAGGGGCTCGGCACACCCTCGCTGTGCGCTTCCCTTGGGAGCGTAGTATGCACAGTGCGGAAGACGGCAGCCAGGCTGCTTGTTGTAACAGTCACAGAAACACCCCCCCAACCCACCGCCCCGAACTGTGGCTACCCCGTTACCTCAAATTGGGGGAGAGTCTGGGAAGATACCATTATTCTCCAGCATTTTCGGTTAGCATTCCTGAATCTGACTGCTTGCCACCCTGTCTCCAAGGGGCCACAGACGGACGAGATCCAGCAGAGGCATGAGGGTGGCCGGGGCCGCCTGCCTCTCAGGGTGGCAGTTCATACATGCCGAGAGCCCATGGTTGTCATGCCCTGATAAGAGCAGACTACCGAGACAAGATCGCTCCATGATGCACTCATTCTAGTCCCCTATGGTGTCTTCAAACACGCAGATAGTTGTTGGTTTGCTTTTATGAAGAAAATATTTTTTGCTCCATGGGGGAAAAACGATTTTGATGTCACGGCTGCTATCAAATTTCTAGCACAGACAAGTGGACATTTTTCCCCAAGACATTGAATCTCCACACCCAGTGTACAGGAGTGTTGACCCACGCAAAGTTAGAGTTCTGAGGGATGTCCGTGGCCTTCTGGGAAGCTGAGAAGACCTCGAAGATGAGACAAACGGGGGAGCCGGGAAGCCTCTGCGGAGAAAGGAGCCCGACTGCTCTCGGTGTGAGAAGACTCCACTGACCTCGGATGTCGTAGCTGCGGAGGGCCATTTCACCCGGGTCACCGTGGTCCATCCTCAGCTAGCATGAGGACTTTGGGAGGCTTTGGGCTTGAAGGGGGCGTGCCAAAGTGTTGCAGGGAGATCCACCGGCTTGAAGAACCCGTCTTTCCATGCTGAGACAGGATCGAGGCCCTGTGAGCTCGGAGAGTTAGCAGTCCTGTGCAGAGGGCAGAAGCCCGTCTGTCCGTCCACACAGTGAGGGACAGCCCCACAGTGTGGGCCCGGCCAGATCAGCTACATCCCAGGCACAAGGTGATGTCAACTGTTTGTTTGCTTTGTTTAATTCCAAAGGCGTCTTGATGGATTCTCTAAGAAGACACAGGATACAGGATAAAGGTCACGGGATGGTCCCAGGGGTGTCGGCGGAATTTGTTAGAGAATCAAGAACCGCATCGTTGAAAGAAGGGGCCAGGAAAGTTGTCCTGAATGAGCTGCTTCTCCCCATTACTCAGTCTTCCCGGGGAGGCAGGGCTGTCCCGTGAGGGTTTTGTGGAGACCCAGATCGTGCCCCTTCAGCCTTCTTTGCATTCCCTAAACTAAGAAATAACACATTCCCCCTCCCCAGCAGTATTCTTGGCACCTAATTTACATATCGTGCAATTCAATAGTCTGATCGATCACATCAAGGGACATTGTACAGTCATTACCTCGGTGTCGATCTTAGAGCCTTCCCCATGCTTAAATCTCCTTTAAAATGAGTGCACGCTCACACTCAGTTCTATTGCTCTCTCCCCTCTTCTGTCTTCATGACTTACTCCCCAAATCCCCGTTTCCTCCCTATTGTGGTGGGGCCTGCCCCCCGCCTTCCCCCCCCCCCCGCCCCAATATTCCCTTGTATCAGGAGGCATGCCTCCTGTGCTGCACAGCTGGGACACCCAACAGAAAGCGATCAGACCAAATCGCCCAGGGAGGCCAGGCTAAAGACAAAGGCACAGATACTGGGTAAGAAGGAAAAGACCACTGGACCCCCTCCACAGCTGGATACCACAGCTGCTGTTCTGAGCAGGTGCAAACGGAGGAGACCAGGTCTGTCTGTCTGTCTCTCTCTCTCTCTTTCACACACACACACACACACACACACACACACACACACACTCTCTCTCTCTCTCTCTCTCTCTCTCTCTCTCTCTCCCTTCAGAGCGTGCAGACCTCTGAGGAGCACGATGTCCAGGGCACCATTGATACACGTTGTGATGTGTGTGTTGGGTAGTTCCCTGATCTTTCAGCTGGACTTTTTAAATTGACCCCAATGTGTCCTCTGCCTCCCGGGGTTTATAACCCAAAGGACAGTCCTGGTGGCCACCAGATTGGAGATGCAAACCCACTGTCACCCGTTCCACCTTCCCCCCCCCCCCCACCCCCGTGTGAGAGAGCAGAGGGTATCTGTTCCTAGAAAGGTTGGCAGCTTCAGAAACTATTGAGGCCACTATGGGCCAGGACCGCTCCTTGGCAGTGCCTTCAGGGCCTCCTCATGTCCTTAGTACAGAATAGAATGTTCCAGATTTTGAGGCAGACGGACATAGGTTTTTCAGCAGTTTTATATGGGTACTTCCATACATCACATAATTCAATAATTCTGTCATATCAGAAAGAGTTGTAGAATTATTACCACAATTGATTTTAGAGCAGTCCCACCCCTCCGTTAAATCTCCTTTAAAATGAGTTGTGTGTTCCCCATCAGTTCTAGTGCTCCCTCCCGACTCCCCCAGGTTCACACCTCTGTCCATCGACTCAGATGGATGTTCTAAAGGCATCGTTAGTTACTGTCTTGGTTTGAGGGGAATAACAATGAAATACAGGGATATCTCTCAAGTTGAATACCCTTTAAAAGAAACAAATGATTATGCATTTTAGATAGATAAGACCCCTTGATGAAAAATGGTCTGCAGCATTGCCTAAGTTCCTGATCTAAATAATTTTTTAAAAGACGGCTGGGCGGGTTACATTAGTCGTATGCCAGTTAAAGCCAAACAGATATTTGAAATCGGCATGCCTCACCGTGTGTTCAGAGAGCCCCTCTGTATGGTTTGCTCCTCGTCGTCTCTGCCGAGACAGGGCAGGAGGAGATGTCAGGGCCACACGAGTGCGAATACGATGTAGTGGTGGGTCTTTTCTCCTCCTGCGGGGCCTCTTACAGCTCAGCGAAGCCTCTGGTGCCAGGGAGGGTCTCTCCTGCTTGCCCTGCAGAGTGTGTGTGTGTGTGTGTGTGTGTGTGTGTGTGTGTGTGTGTGTTGGGCGGCAGGCATCGTGCTTTCAAGTTCCAGCTCTTCTGGACCCCCACAGCCGTGCTCTCGCTCCCATTTTCTGGATGTGGGCACTGGACCCCGGGGTCAATAGTGAGGGGGCAGGGCAGAGCCCTGTTGGGCTTAGAAACCCGAGGCCCTTCCCACGATCTCAAAAGAGCAGGCTGCTAGTGAGAATACATTTTCAAAAAGAGAAAATGCTTCCATGATTAGTTTCCCTTCAGCTTCTCTCCCAGCAATTGTAAGAAAGAACTTTAGAAGCCCTTGGGTGTCCGGGCGTTTGCATAAGCTACTGTGGTGGATGGGAAAGTGTGGTGTGCAGCCACAAACACTTCGGGATAACAGGCTCGTTTTCTGGCACAAAGATCTCGCAGCTCAACTGTGTGCTCAGGGAAGGAGTAACTAGGACCTGGCCACATAGGCATACCTGGAGCAAACAATTGACCCTTCCAGGGTGACCCCTGGTGTGTGTGCCTCTGGGGAGGGTCTCTCTCAGGGCCCCCGACGAGATGACCTGTGGGAATCTGCTGGAGTACTGTCTGTGACTCAGACCCATGTTTTATTGGCCCTGACTCTCTCCTCCTCTTCTCCAGGAAAGCAAGCCGGAACAAGGCCTGGATGCACAGAGCCACAGCACCGGAGAGCAGCCGCCGCAGCTCAGCCTGGCCACCAGGTATGGGGAGAGGCCCCTGGGGACGCTGCACTCCGGGGATGGGCGTCACACCCCACACTCGCGGTGCACGCCCACTGGTTGCTGGCCATACCACTGCTATGGAAAGGATTCTGAGTTACAGCAGCCCCGGAGGACTGATGGGGCTGCCCCAGTGGCTTCCCAAGGCCCCAAATCATCACAGACTCTCACGGCCTTCTCCTGGGGGCTCACAGCTGGAGGCTTCAGAACCGATGACCTTTGGTTGGTGGCTGAGTGCTTCCCCGCTGCGCCATCAGGCCACCTTGGGATGCGACAGGGCTCATAGGCTGGGCCCAAGTGCCAGCCCTGGCTCTGACATTCATTCACTGACCTGCCTCGCCTCTCTCGATAGCAATAGATTTTCCTTGTCGTTACGACGTATGCCGCATCTTAGATAGTTACTGTACAAGGAAAGTGTCAGGCTTAAAAGAGATGCTGTAAATAGAGCCTTTCTCACTGTCCTCAGATTGTGGCCGCACCAGGCACTCAGAGGCAAGTGACCCAAGTTCTTCACTCCTGAGGTTTCTGGTTGTAGATGGTCTTCCATTGCTTCTGGTGGGAGAGGCTGGTGGGTTTGAACTGCTGACCAAGGGGTTGGCAGTTCAGCGCTTAACCCGCAGCTCCACCAGGGCTTCTGATGGCATTAGCAATGACAGGAAACCAAAGGAACACTGCTTTCTCTATCAGTATAAATGTTCCCCAGGATGAAAGCGATGTTTTGCAAGTACGGATGTGCGTTCGTGTTATCTTGGCACGGGACAGACTACATTGCGATGACGTGACCAATATTTGTGGTGTCTTGTCCTCACGATAATCAGTTAGTATGGGGTTGGGGGCCGAGGGGAGTTTAAAGGCAGCACGATGCCTTGCACAGGGATGGTAATAGCGCGGATGGACACTCAATGCTGGCAGCAAACCACGTGTTTCACCTCCCTCCCCCCGCCTCCGTACAACATTTCTCTGCTTATGAAACTGGGGTTCCACAGGTCAAGAAGTACCATAGACCTTTCACTGGGGGGCAAAATCCACATCCCAGTCTCTCTTTGTTTCCTTTTGGTAGCTTGGAGGCAAGCTGGTGGCTGGCACTTCTTGGCATTTCATGAGCGTGGTTGAAGTGTCGGGAGCGGACAGACCCTGTTGGGAAGGGGCCATAGCGGCTTGTGCTCACTGCGTTCCCGGTGCAGAGAGCTGCCGCCTCAGGTCGCCAGCGGGGGAAACCAGCACAGGGTCTTTGCTGTTCTCTGTGGAGATGAGGAGGGTGGTACAGTGTATAGCCCAGGCACGTGGCTTTTCCGTCTAGTTCTCGGGGGGCCGAGCCGGCTCCTGGTTGGTAGCTGACCAGAGGCAAAGGTTTCTGTTCTCCTCGGGTCTACCCCGTGTTGTCGTGATGTTCCACCTGCCTGGTGGCCTCCCCTGTTCTCTGGGGAAGGCCTTGCATACTAGAATATCCGTGCGTCAGGCCAGATTGGCTAGGGAAACAACACCCAGCGACCCTGATAGATGGATACGAAAAACCTTTACATCGACAGATAATCTTATATCAAAAGGAGGCCAGTTCAACACCCAGAAGACCACGCAGCGTCTTCAGATTCACTCAGCGTCCTGCCAGCAACATAGAACAGCAAAGTGGGAGCGGTCATGGGCTGATGGGTGCCGAGTCCTATGTGTCCCCGGCCACTGGAAGCATGCCAGGACGTGGGCCACCCCTCAGAACAGGCCGAGTTCCAGCAGGCAGGGAGAGAGCAGTTCCCAGAGTCCTTCACTTTGACACAGAAGACCACACCCTCTGCATGGGGGTGCCATCAAAGCTACCTCTTGGTTGACAGGTTTCATTCCTCGACACAAGGGTCCACTTGGCCTAGAGTCATCCAAGGCCCGCACTTGGGTGCGTGTCCAACATGGGAATTTGAGTTTGCGTGGACTTGGAAGGGAGATGGTGGACGTTCTCCAGTTGGTGACCAGGCTAAGAATGTGCCCTCTTTGGGAAAGCTCCTCACAGCACCCAGGGGAGAAGCTGGTCCCCAGGGGGTGCGCTTCCCTGGGTTATTCAGGCCTGTTCACGGAAGGCCACCGGCCGGCACGGAAACAGCACGGTCCTCGGATGCTGGCCGTGCTCCTTTGGAACCCTGGGTCTTGAGGCCAGCCGGTGAGCCCGGCAGAGGTGAGCATGTGGCGTGACTCACCTGAGCAGCCGCAGCCACTCCAGGAGAGAGCTCAGGGTCTGTGAGTGGGCACAGGAGCAAAGAGCCCTGTGCATGAGCTTCAGCGGCCCAGATGTGTCCTGCGGACCTGGGCTTCCTCCACATGAGTGACTTCCCGGCGGGAGAGGCAACGCCAAGCAGGAGTGGCGCCAGACAGCCTGTGTTGGCAAATGAGCTGGCAGCTTAGAGATGGGGGGCTTTGGGGCGTGCGTTTGTGGGACGGCGGCCGGAACCCCACCATGCCGCATGCTTCGTGGGAACGGCCATCGTTGTAGTTCAGTCAAGTCAAGGATGCGAAAACTAGTGGGGTCCAGGTGCGGCGTGCTCCTGAGGCCAGTGTAGGTGAGTAGCCAGGAGAGCTGGCCCTGGGGTCTCCTGGGACGCATGAGCTGGGTTCAGACATTCCAACAAGTGTGGGAACACGTTGGTGACCGGCGTCTGCCCAATTCGGCCTGGGCATGCCTGCTGTACGGGTTTCCACGTTGGGCTGTGATGTGCATGGTTGGCAGTTCTAAAGCACCAGCAGCTCCGAGGGAGAAAGAAGAGGCTCTCTGCTCCCGTAGACAGTTCCCGTCGGAGAAATGTGCAGGTCACGCCCTGTCAGCTGCGACTGGATGCAGGGAACTTGTCTGGGCTGTGTCTCTTGTGTTCAGACCTTTAAGACGGGACCACGGTTGATAATGGGTTCAAAGGGATGGCGCAGAAGTGTCCGCTAGAATAGGGTCTGGCATCTGGAGAGCCAGTGAGAATGAAGCTGGCGCCCGCTGCTGTCTCCACTGGAGGAGGATGTTCCTGGCACGGGGCACCACAGGGGCCGCTGGGCAGGCCGGAGGGAGCAGGAGCTCCAGCCTGTAGCGCTTCCCAAGTGGAAGCAGCTGTGGTTCACTTGTAAAGTGCCAGCGAGTTCTTCATAGCGGAAGCTTCCGATCCAACGACTGACACGATGTTTTCCTCAGTGAAGTTAGATGTAAACCTGCTAGGTTTATTCCCTGTTCTGAACAGAAGCTCTGCTGGCTCGGGGGATAGGCTGCCCTAAGGTGGGGGGGTTCAAACCACTAGCTGCCCCGCGGGAGGCAAAATGAGGCTTTTTGTCCTGTAAAGATTTGGAACCTCAGAAACTCTCCCCCCCCCCTTCCAAGTTAGACTGGCATCTTAGATTTTTAGCGTCCTTGAGCAATGATTAGGTCCACAGAGCCAACTTAAAACACACACACACACACACACGCACAACAAAAGACACAGCCCCCAAATGGGCGTCGGAGTGCTTTTCTTAGTGACAGCCTTGATTGACGGAACAGTCCCCGAAGCCCCCTAACTGAGCAAACAGCCCGTCAGCCCACAAAGCCATTAAAACGCCACCTGAACAATGTACACCGCGACTGCTCTTCTGAACACAGCTCTCCTGGCCAGGGGAGCCCTTTTGTGTTGCTGCTGCTTTTTGCAGAGTCTCTTGGAAGCCAGTCGGGGCGCAGGAGCTGCTTCCTGGCCGGGGGAGAGTCCTTGGTGGACTGGGGCTTCGGGGCCGCTCACGATTTCACCCCGAGGCGGCATCTGCCCGTGGCCAGGCACATGCCCCCCACGGAAGCTCTCTGCCGCCAGCTGTACGGTCCCTGTTTTAGTTTCCGCGTCTGTGTTTTCCTATCTGTGTTCCCTCAAACATGGCACGCGGCAGGAATTTGGGCTCCCCCCCTCCCCCCAAGCAACAGATGGAAATGACAGCTCTTCCTCTTCGCTCCGCGTCCTTCCTGGCAGAGGCGCACATCAATCTGTTGTCACCCAGAGCTGCAGTTCACATTCGGATCGCATTCCACTCAAAGCTGTTTCCTCGGGAACGCAAACATCTCCCCGTGCCGCGAGGGCGGCCCAGAACTCGCTTCTCTCCTCTCCACCCGGGCGTCTGTCGGGCCTGCTTCGTCCCGTGACGCCAAGCCGACTGGCTCATGGCAGCCCCGCCCGCCCGTGTCTGGCCAGCAGAACAAGGACCGATTATTTGTTTTTAATCTCCCCCCAGAAGTAGGCACCCCCCCCACCCCCCACAGGGCCTCTCTTGTGTGATGGATGGACTCCACTCGCCCAGCTTTTGATGCAAGCCCGAGGAAGGGTGCGGCCTCTGGCACCACGAGACACGTGGGCACCGTACTGCGAAGCCGGCTCAGGAGAGCCAGTCTCCCTGGTAGAACGATCCAGTGCCAGAACAGGAGGGCATCTTACTCCACAGCAGGCTCTGCTGGGGCCGGACACCTTCGCTGGGACTTGGGCCTTCACTCCGAACGCTGATGTGGGTGGCGTGTGGGCCGTTCGCCCGCAGTTTCAGAGAAGGGCGGCAGAACTGGGCGGGGTGACTGAGATCTGCTCACGGGCGCCGAGCCAGAGTTCAAACGGGGACTTTGCTGGACCCGAGAGATCCTCCTGACGTCCCATCAACCCTCAGGGCCAAGTCGGTGGTTTCGTGACGTCGTGTGGCGTGGAGCCCTGCTCTGGACCCATGGGAATGCCGGGCAAAGCTCCCAGTCCTTCCTGTTCCTCCCCGTCACCTGGCCCCACCTGCAGCCTCCGCCCAGAGGGCTCTGCAGAGGGGCCAATCCAAGTGCAGATGCATCCACCTTGTCCTCTGCTTCCCCACCCTGGCACAGGGTCCCCTGTGCGGTGACCGCGCAGACTGTGCCCCTGCCAGGCAGAAGGTCCCGGCAGAGTGGGGCTGGGCTCTCTGCTGTGTCCTCAGCTCCTGGCTGGCCTCGCAGGTGAAAGCATTGGCCGAACGAGCCCCACTCTGCCAGCCCACAGCTCCGGGTGCACTGAGGGACAGGGCGTTCCTTGGCTGGGAGCTGCCCCTTCTCCACACATGATGTGACATCAGTAACCCAGAATTGGGGGTGCTGTGCAGCCGTGTCCTTCCTAGCTCTCCCTGTCTGGCACACTGTCAGGTGGCTGGAATTGCCCGTTGGATGGGGAAGTAAGTGATGGGGTGCACAGGAGATGGCTGGGTAAAGGCAGGGGAACAAGAGGATACTCGTGTGGAAAGGCAAGAGCTTATGGAGATAATAAATGACTACTTGGAGCTCCTGTGTAAGCGGGGCTTCTGACATCTCATGGGACAATGGAGCGAAAAGGTAATGGAACTTTCCCACCCCCCTGTGGGTGTCAAAGCGACCTGAAGGATGAGGTTCCCAGGATGCTTTGTCTGTCAGAAGGCCAAGCCCCTGCAGAATTGGGCGGCGCCTGGCCCAGAGGCCTACCTGGTCATTCCCGTTTCACTTAGCACTTTGCCAAAGCGCAGCGTGTCATCGGAGCACTCGACGATGGGTAGCACTGGGCCAGAGCGTGCCCCTGGGAAGCAGGGATGATGTCATCGCAGGCTTTGACTCCTCTTAAAGGAAATAGTTTGTGACCCAGAGGCTGTCTGCGAGCTATTGAAAGAGCATGGTTCTCACCCTGCAGCTCCCTCCCCGCCCCCTGCCCCCTGCAAAGAAAAGCCCAAGCAAGACTCCTGCTCAAATCAAGTTGGAAACATTAGAAGCCTTGTCCTAGGGTCCTGTGCTGGCCCAGAAGGTGGTTTTTGTGGTTCATATGGCGCCGTGGAAAGGCTGCTGCTTTAGGAACTTCAGGGAAGGAGAACTAGCGTATCATCATCATCCTCACCGGCACCTCCTTGTATGCCCTAGACATCTCCAGATTACTGGGGCCTGTTTGGTGTGGGAGGTGTCTGGAATGGATTAGCACGGGCTCCTAGCCCTCCCAGTTTTTGGTGCTTGGCCTATGGTGTCAGGCGTCAAGCTTAGAGGCAGAGCGTGCAGAAGGCGCCGGCCCCCGGCTTCTCGTAGAGACCTGTTGCTTTAAAACAGCAA